>VZRI01009327.1:21348-41901 GCA_013397515.1 Upupa epops | reverse complement strand
CTTTTCTCCAGGCTGAACAGCCCCAGCTCCCTCAGCCTGTCCCCAGAGCAGAGTCTCCAGCCCTTGCTGAAGCTACAACACTGCCTCCTTCTCACATGATGGCTAGGATCTCCACTGGACCCTCCTCAGCAACACCCAGTGCAACAGACACAGCATCCTACTCCTCTCTGCTCTCCAGGGAGGTCTCAGCCCTCTGCCACCTTCTCCCAGTGTAGAGTTCAGGCCTCCCAGACCCCTCTGAGTGCCAGAGAGCATCACCCCCAGACCTCACCCCACCTCCTGGCACTGGCACTGTTGTCTCTAACCACATCTTCCACAGATTGGGCCAGGGACCCTCTTATCATTGTGAGACCCTCCCAGAGCCGGTGCAGCTCCGTGCTTGGAGCCACTGGCAGCTAAATAATCCCAGCAAGCTCATGTCAGGACCAATCCCTGAATCCCATTAAGGTTTCCATCTCAGAATCACCCACCCCCGGCTGAAAAAAGAGAGAGGACTTCTGTGAGCAACACTCCCAGAGAGTTTTATTAAGCCAAGTCAGACTGTTCAGCATCTGGGAGAAGCACTTCAGTGTCCCCAGGTAACAGAGGGGAGGGTAAAGGCAGAGGAAACCTTAGAATCCTTAGGGATCAGAAGGGACCTCAAAAGGTCATCCAGTCCAATCCCCCTGCCACAGCAGGATCACCCCAAGGCAGGTTTAAAACCCCCTAAAAACCAGGGTTTAATCCCAGTTTGCCCAGTTCAAAGTCCATAACAACATTTGCTTCTCCCCCAGTACAGTGCTAACCCTGAAGCTGATCCGAGGTGCCCGGTTGTAGCCAGTGACCATAACCTCATGAGCAAATCCCCCATAACCGGGGGGTAGCAGCACCTTCTGCACCTCCATCCATCCTCTCCATCCCCCCCTAAAGCAATTTTCACTGCTTTCTAATTAACAGAGCCTAAAAGATGTCAAAACAAGAGAAAACACCAAGCAACCCCCCCCAGGTCCCCATCCTTTTCCACACAGACCCCTCCACTGCTCCCTGAGACCCCTGAGGGTTAAAAAGCAAAGAGGAACCATCTCCCTGCCTCGTTTACCTCGTTCCAGGGCTTCCTCGCATCCCCCAGCACTGCTTGTCATCGCTTTAAAAAGCATAGCCAGCTCTTCTGTCCCGACGCCGATGGAGCTCCCCTTCAACCTCCACGCTCGCCCCACGCGAGGCTTCGCTCGCAAGGTCGGAACGGGGGCGTCTTCAGCAAAATAACCTCCCTGGGGACAGTGTCTGCTTTAAATTACTCTGCCTGTCTCCTCCTGGACTCCTCTCCAAGCTCTTGCTGGGTCCTACCCACCGGATGGACTCAGCTACTGTGTGACAGACACCCGCAAGACCTCACTCGGGGCAGGCGATGAGAAACGAAGAGAGGGAGGGGGGTTTCTGACAGAGAAGCTGCTCAGGATGGGAGCAATGAGTTTGCTCGGGGGAACAAGTGACATCGCTGCCAGCCCCATTGTTCAGCTGCGAGGCAGCCTGTTTACTTTAGGGTTTGTGTCTGCGAGCTGTGCTGCACAGAGAGCTGCAGCATCCTGCTCCTCAGTCGCTCTCTGCATCGCTAAAGGAAAAAGGGGGCTGGAAGACTGAAAGGGCTCAACTTCATGGCTGATAAAACCCAGAATCTAGAAGCTTCTCCTGAAAGAAGGGTGTTTTGTACTGGTCCCAGTAATCAGAGTGTGATAACGCTCTGCTGGCAGGGTGAGGGTCAACAGCCCACACCTGATTTGAAGGGTTTTCACAGCACCAGGCAGGATGTAGGGAGACTGGTGGGTAGTGGGGTCTGGAAGTCCCTATAACCTGCAGCAAAGCCAGTGCTGAGCCCACTGGACAAGCTACAAAGACACTCCTGTTGCAAAAGGGGTGCTCAAAGAGTCACAGACTGGGGTGTGTTGGGAGGGAGCTCAGAGATCACCCAGTGCCATGGACAGGGAGATCTTCCACCAGACCAGGCTGCCCACAGCCCCAGCCACCCTGCCCTTCAGCACTGCCAGGGCTGAGGGAGCAGCCACAGCCTCCCTGGGCAACCTGTGCCAGGGCCTCAGCACCCTCCCAGGGAGCAGTTTCTGCCTCAGACCCCATCTCCATCTCCCCTCTGGGAGCTGGAACCTAGCCCCCTTGTCCCAGCACCAGGCAAAGTCCCTTTCCATCTCTTGCAGAAGGGCTCAGATTGCCTGCAGCTCGGCTCTGTATTTATTATTTTGTGCTGCCCTCTAGGGCTGGAGCAGCTGTTCCCTCAGTTCCTTCTGCTAATGAAGTTCTGCTTCTGGAAAACCCACTTTTACCGGGATTTGCTTCCTCCTAAACCCCCAAACCTGAACAGTAGCAGCACACTTTTCCCAGCACTGAAGCGATGCTGCAGAGCTGGGCTCTCAGCATCTCGTTTGCTTGGCAGTGTGAGCTGACAGGAGGGCTGTAAATGCTGTGAAGAGGCAGCAGTGCCACATGCAGACAGGAGACACCATGGTTATCATTGAACCCCAGACTGGGTTGGGTTGGCAGGGAGCTCAGGGATCCCCCAGTGCCAACCCCCTGCCATGGGCAGCGACACCTCTCACCAGACCAGGCTGCCCACAGCCCCAGCCACCCTGCCCTTCAACACTGCCAGGGCTGAGGGAGCAGCCACAGCCTCCCTGGGCACCCTGTTCCAGGGCCTCAGCACCCTCCCAGGGAGCTCAGATCCCATCTCCATCTCCCCTCTTGGAGCTGTATCCCATCCTCCTGGTCCCAGCACCAGAGTCCCCAGGGGAAAGTCCTTTTCCATTTGCAACTCCCTGGAGGTGCCAGGAATTTCACGTCAAATCCAGGGAGCACCGTGGTGTCTAAAGGTTCAAATACCTTCCGGATGCTCTGGCTGTCGAGTTCAACACCCGCAATTCACAGGCTCCTTTGCAAGGGAACCCTCAAATATTCAATTTCTTCAAAGAAAAGGAAAATTCCTTTTATTCTTTGAAAACCAGGATATTTTGGGGTTGACTCGTAGCTGGAATTCAGCGGGATACAGGGCAGTGAGCATCCTCCAGCTCCACATCCCCCTACACCTGGCCACTCGGAGGTCGCGGTGAATTTTGCGGGGGTAAAAATAGCAGGTTTTGTTGTCGCCTTTGCTTTGTGCAAAAGCCATCCCTGCCCCTCAAGCTACTTTACCGAGCGTCCTGGCAGCTGTGCCAGCTGAACTGTGAAGAAGAGCCTGGATAGAAACAAATGCCAAGGCAGGAGGCAAGGGCACGCACTGATTCTGCCGCTCAGGACTCATTAAAAGCCACAGCCTCCGCGGACACCGACGGCGTCGGAGAAGATCTGCTCTGTCCTTGGCTTCTCTGCCCTCTGCTCAAGGGGATCTGACAGCAAATAGTTGTGAAGCTCTTGGCTGCCTTCCCATTTTCAATAGGTTTGCTGCTTTTGGGCTACCCAGCAGTTTGCACCGGGATGTTAGAGCGGTGTCTGCGCGGGGGGCACCTCTGCCGAGCGAGGGTGACCTCCACCCGAGAGGCCGGGCCATCTCCGTGGGGTGGAATGGACAGTGAAGAGGCTTTTCCCATCGGCACAGACTACCAGGGGCTCTGCCATCCCAGAGGTGCTGAGGGGTTTGCTCCGGTGACTCTGTGAAATCAGGGATTTCCTGATTTTCCTGTGGTCTCCTCAGCTGCTGATTTGGTTTCTGCAGACATCAACTGGATTTCATCCCACCTCACCCCATCAGAACTCCCCTGCAAACCATCTTCTCAGCAAAGAATGATGGAACCCACAGACTGGGTTGGGTTGGGAGGGAGCTCAGGGAGCCCCCAGTGCCAACCCCCTGCCATGGGCAGCGACACCTCTCACCAGACCAGGCTGCCCACAGCCCCAGCCACCCTGCCCTTCAACACTGCCAGGGCTGAGGGAGCAGCCACAGCCTCCCTGGGCACCCTGTTCCAGGGCCTCAGCACCCTCCCAGGGAGCAGTTTCTGCCTCAGATCCCATCTCCATCTCCCCTCCTGGAGCTGGAACCCAGCCCCCTGGTCCCAGCACCAGAGTCCCCAGGAAAAAGCCCCTCTCCAGCTCTCCTGGAGCCCCTGCAGGGACTGGAAGCTGCTCTGAGGTCCCCTAGGAGCCGTCTCTTGTCCAGGGTGACAAGCAGATCACAGCCACCAGCTCCCATGAGCTCATCATCCCTAATCTGCTGCAGGTTCCCAAGGGTTTCAGATAAACAAGACTATCTCCTGACGATTCTGCCTCTTGAACCTCCAGACCTCTTGGAACCCATCCATGCTTAGGGCTGCTGCTTTCTAAGGCTCCGCTCTGGGGCTGCGTCCTGTGCTGAGCTGCATGAATCAAACCCTCCAGAGAATTAAAACAAAACAAGGTCCCGCCTTACAGAGGGGGCTTGAACTCCACGGGGGCAGAAATGGACCAGTCTGGCTCCCTCTTGACTGGAATAGCTCCCCAGTGATTCATCCCGCCAGGGGGATGGAGACATCAATATTAACCCTACCAACAGGAATGGAGCAGCCCCTGCCATTCCCAGCCACAGCCTCTGAGGAGGGGGTAGAGTTCCATCTCTTGAGACCCTGCAACGTTTCCAGGAGCTTAGAATCATAGAATTGTAGGGTGGGAAGGGCCCTCCAAAGGGCATCCAGTCCAACCCCCCTGCACCAAGCAGGGCCAGCACTCCCCAGCCCAGGTTGCCCACAGCTACAGCCAGCCTGAGCTTGAGTGGCTCCAGGGATGGAGCCTCCAGCCCCTCTCTGGGCAGCCTGGTCCAGGGATCCCCCACCCTCAGATCCCAGCCCTTTCTCCTCCTGTCCAGCCTCCCTCTGCCCTTTTCCAGCTTCAAACCAGGACCCCCAGTCCTATCCTTCCCTGCCCTTGGGAACAGCCTCACCCAGCCCTCTGACAGCCCCTTTTCGATGACACGGAGCATCTCCCTGGTGAGGAAGGGCTGAGGGAGCTGGCGGGGTTCAGGATGGAGGAGACTGAAGGACCTGGTTTGGTTTGCTGGTGCCACCTGCACTACACTTGGTCCCTCATGGGCAGATGCAGAGCCCTGCCTTCCTGGTGTCAAGCTCACACCTCGAAATAGAGTCTCCTACATCTCCTGTCACCCTATCGTGGCTTTTCTACCACCGTTTGAAGCTGCTGCCCTCCTCCTTCCTTCTCCCTCAGCGCTCTCTGTCTCCACACAGACCTCCACCAGCCAACAGCGATTCTCCACCAGAAATTAAGCTTTCCTAGTAATTGGACGCAGGGGGATTAGTCGGTTCCTCTACTTTTTCACTCTTGTTCTCATTTCCCACTCCTCTCTCCAGTAACAGAATGAGAATCGCATGAACCACCCCCCCAACTCCCCAGCCTGGAGACCCTAGGAGCCAGGTCCTGTGTAAAGAAGAGCAGCAGATGGGAGAGATCACTTCCATCACCGAGTGTCACAGGCTGGCATCTGCAGACTGAACTGTCTGAGCATGAAATACCCCTCTCTGGAGAGTAAAACTCCTGGAGAGAAACAACCTCCGGGAATTAAATCAAATCTTTTCTTACCAGCTTTGATCTAAATGCAGAAAAAAAAAGGGGAGGGGGGGGGAAATTAATTAATTACTTCAAGAATTTTTCATTGCCGGAGTCTATCTTTGAGCAAGAGAGTGTTGGGGGGGGTTGATGTCCCAACATGAGGTAGAAATGAAGTGAGGAGATTTATTCCTGAGAGATTTGTAACCCCCCCACCCCTCCCTCCCTCCCTCCACCTTGAAGCTATCCCAAAAGCCCAAGCACCAACACAGTCACTGCAGCCGTCCCCTATAAAACGAAGTGAGGTTTTGTTAAGGAAACGAAAGGATTTCAGCCTTTTAGAGCAAGAAGAGGGGTTTGAAGTGGAAATTATTAAGTAGTAGTGAAAAAAATACCCAACAAATCCATTCCCAGTGTTGCAGAAGGTTCAACTTTGGGATCTGATGAAAGGGAAACCGATCCAAACCACTGATTCAGCCGTAGGAAGTAAATCTGTGACTTCTACTCGTATTTTCCCAAACTTTTCTCCTTAGGAAAGCCCTCCAAACCCCTAATTCCTCGTGACAGCAGCCCGACTGCTGCACATCCACCCTCTGTAAGTCATCGTTCACCCAAGGTGACATTCAAGCTGTCAGGATGTTCAGAGTAGAAAACCAACGCTGTCGCCTGGCACTTGGTTCTCCAGCAGGGAGGACTCTGACTGTGAGAGGAGCAGCTGAGCTGAGCAGCAGTTTATGCCCGGTTTTACCCCAGCACTCTGTGATTTGCCCAGGGCTAAATTAAGACTGGTGTCAGAGAGCCAGGCGAGCGGGCCTTGAGCAGCTCCTGACGCTGATCCCTGCGGCTGTAGTGCAGTAACACCATAAAGAGACTAAAAGAAAGATTAGAAACAATAAAAAGAATTGAAAACAAAAAAAAGGGGGGAAAGAAGGAATAAAAAGTAGGGAAAAAATAAAAAAAAAAAGAAAAGAAGGGGAAAAGAAGAAAGAAGAAGAAGGAAAAAGAAGAAGAGAAAGAAGAAGAAGGATAAAAGAAGAAGAAGAAGAAAAAGAAGAAGAAAAAAGAAGAAAAAAAGAAGGAAAAAAGAAGAAAAAAGAAGAAAGAAGAAAAAATAAGCAGGAAGGAAGAAGAAAAAAGAAGGGGAAAAGAAGAAAGAAGAAGAAGGAAAAAGAAGAAGAGAAAGAAGAAGGATAAAAGAAGAAGAAGAAGAAAAAGAAGAAGAAAAAAGAAGAAAAAAAGAAGGAAAAAAGAAGAAAAAGAAGGAAAAAGGAAGAAAAAAGAAGGAAAAATAAGAAAAAGTAAGGAAAAAAAGAAGAAAAAAGAAGAAGAAAAAAGGAGGAAAAAAGAAGAAAAAGGAAGAAGGAAAAAAGAAAAAAGAAGAAAAAAGGAGAAAAAAGGACAAAAAAGAAGGAAAAAAGAAGAAAAAAAAAGAAGAAAAAAAGGAGAAGAAAAAAGGAGGAAAAAAAGAAGAAGAAAAAAAAGAAGGGGTGAAAAACCAGGAGAAGATGCATCTCCCCATCTTCCTTCTCTGCGAACGCAGAGGGTAACAGAGGGTAACAGAGCAAAGCAGAGCGACAAAAACTAACCGGTGCCTCCTTAATGTAAAGGATGGCTGCAGCGCGGGTCCCTGCTGGATTGAATCTGGAGCGCGGAGCCAGTTCTCAGCCTCTCCTTAAACCCCCTGTCCTTTATTTATAGAACACAAATGTAAAGAGTACCTTCCCCATCTGCGCTGGTTCCGAGGCTGCAGCTCTAAGTCACCGGTTGGACCCCCCTTCTCCTCCCTTCACCCATCTCTCCTGCTCAACTGTCCGGTTGAGCTCCCGGTTCCACACGGCGTTGTCTCCACATACCTGCTCTGTGGCTGGAGGAGGAGGGGGAGGAGGAGGGGGAGGAGGAGGAGGAGAAGGAGGAGAAGGAGGAGGAGGAGGTTTTGCCTCTGCTTGCAGCCTTCTGCCTCCCGGACTCTCCCGGCAGCCGTTCGAGCGGGAGCCGAGAAGAGTTTCCTTGGGGAAGTCGTACCTCTGTTGCATGCCAGCTGACTACAACTCTGCGAGCTGGGAGAGAAGTTTGAAGTCACAGGGACCAAAAAAATTAAAAAAATAATAAAAGATTTTAAAAAAACCCAAAAAAACCTCCCCATAGACCGGTCCTTGAATTCATTCCTTCGCAGTCATGAGCTCTTCTCTAGTCCCAGGCTCCCACCAGCACGTGAACGCATACCTCCGGAATGGTTTTAAGATCCATGTGTGTGTCTGTGTGTGGATCCATCCTCCCTGCTCCTCTGCTTTTTTCCCTCTTGCTCGCTCAACCCTGGCAGTGTTTCCTGCAGCTCCTCAGCTGCTAATTGTCCTCCTCTCCTCTGGACACATGAAGGGGTCCTGGGAATCCCACAGCTGAAATGATCTCCCCCCCCCTCTCTGTGGTTGACTTGTGCTTCTCTCTCGAGTTCGGCTGTGCCTGCCTGCCCCATGGGTGCTTTCAGATGGGGGATCTCCAGGTTCTCTAGGGCAGTGCTGGCTGTGGGAAATCAGAGGGGCTAAGGTGAATGATAACCCCAAATCATAGAATCATCAGGGTTGGAAAAGACCTTCAAGATCATCAAGTCCAACCTACAGCCCGCAACCACTGTCCCATCTCCTGGATCACCCTGTCTGGCTGTTTGTTGAACCCCTCCAGGGATGGTGCCTCCACTCCATCCTTGGACAGCCTGTTCCAAGGCCTCCCCACTCTTTCAGGGGGAGAAGCTTTTCCTCAGGTCAAATCTGACCCTCCCCTGGCACAGCCTGACCCCATTTCCTCTGGTCCTGTCACCAATCCCTAGGGAGAAGAGGCCAACATCCACCTCACAACAACCTCCCTTCAGGTAGCTGTAAAGAGCATTAAGGTGTCCCCCACCTGCTGAACAGCCCCAGCTCCCTCAGCCTCTCCTCATCAGACCTGTTCTCCAGACCCCAGCCCAGTTTCCAGCACCCCCATGTCCTTCCTATCCTGTGGTGCCTCACTACAACCCCCCTTCAGGTGGTAGAGAAGAGGAATGAGGTCTCCCCTCTGACTCCATCCATGCAAGATGTAGGGAAAGGCTACATCAGAACACAGCAGCACGGTGAGCACATCCCGTGTCGTGTCCCACCGGGGTAGGAGGGGCTCTGGTGAGGCAGTGGGATAGGAGGGTCTCTGGTGAAGCAGTGGGATAGCAGGGTCTCTGGTGAAGCACTGGGACAGGAGGGTCTCTGGTGAAGCAGTGGGATAGGAGGATCTCTGGTGAGGCAGTGGGATAGCAGGGTCNCTGGTGAAGCAGTGGGACAGGAGGGTCTCTGGTGAAGCAGTGGGATAGGAGGGTCTCTGGGGAAGCAGGGGGATAGGAGGGGCTCTGGTGAAGCAGTGGGATAGCAGGGTCTCTGGTGAGGCAGTGGGATAGGAGGATCTCTGGTGAGGCAGTGGGATAGGAGGGTCTCTGGTGAAGCACTGGGATGGCTGAAGGGACCTTTGGGGAAGAGGAGAATTTCAATTTAATGCTCGACTGGGTAAGAATGCAAAATGCCTTCAGGAACAGGGCAAGGGGATGGATTTTCTGTCTTTTCTTGGCTGTGAAACTCTGTTCTGCTTCATGTAAGTCTGTGAGAAACCTGCAACCCGCTCAGGTTGTCCCCTGCTTAAAGAAGTCCTGAGACCCAGGCAGGCAGACACAGTTTCCACCTGTTAGTTTGCAGGAGAAACCTCTGATAGGGTTTTGCCAGCTCCTGAGGGGGTGTGTTAGGACCAAACCAGGTCTGACCTTCACCAGCCAGGGCACAGTCTACCCTGGGACACCCCACCACCTCCCAAAGCCACTGGGAACCACTGCAAACCTCTCACCTTCACCCTTTAAACACCTCCAGGGACAGCAACCCAAGCCTCTCCCTGGGCAGCCTCTTCCAGGATCTGAAAAACTCTTCCATGGGAGTGGGAGCTGGTGTGGCTGATAGGGCTGGCATGGCACAGGCTGGNACAGCCCCAGCTCTCTCAGTCTGGCCCCATAGGAGAGGTGCTGCAGCCCTCTGATCATCACAAACACAAAGCAAAACTGGTGGCTACTGAGCTGCTCCAAGACATCCCTGCCAGGAGAAGCATCACAGCCTTGCCCTGACGTTGGCTCCCTTGCTCTTCAGAACTTACACATCAAGGAAAAGAAAACCACGGGCCCTCCTGGAAGAGAGGAACTGGCAGTTTACAACCCTCTGCAGAAGACTAGAGGTTGACCTCGTGCTCGTTCAAGCTCAGAATAGGTGGTATGGTGTCGACAGGATGCCCAACTCTGATTAGAAATGATTTTTCCTCAGACTAAACGAAGTTTTATATTCAAACTCCTTTTCCTCCAGCTCTGGTTAGAGCCTCGAGGAACGAGAGGGCTGAGAGCTTTCCTCTGGCCACTCTTGTTCTGGTGAACAGGACGGGGGGATCGTCCTGGCCACGAAGTCAGCTGTGGTTCCTGTCCCATCTCAGCCTCATCACGGTGCCCACACATCTCAGGTACCTTGTGAAGTTCAGAGAGATGCCACTCCTGGCATCCTCCTGTCCTCTGTCTTCCTAGCCACTCCTGGCATCCTCCTGTCCTCTGTCTTCCTAGCCACTCCTGGCATCCTCCTGTCCTCTGTCTTCCTAGCCACTCCTGGCATCTTCCTGTCCTCTGTCTTCCTAGCCACTCCTGGCATCTTCCTAGCCACTCCTGGCATCCTCCTGTCCTCTGTCTTCCTAGCCACTCCTGGCATCCTCCTGTCCTCTGTCTTCCTAGCCACTCCTGGCATCCTCTCCATCATAGCTCTCCTGGTGCTCCTTCTCTTCTGATGATTTAGACAAGCACTGAAATAGAAGGTTGCCAGCACAGTCCTAGGGAGAGAAGGAGTGAGTTGGAAGTGCTCTATTTCTGTCATGTTCCTTCAGCCCTTTGATCCTTCCCATAGCCCCTTGATCCATCACTACGTCATCCCTTACTGAAAGCATTTGGGGTCCTTTTCTAGTCCAGGGCTGGATTCTGGGTCCTTTCCAAAACGTCTTTGCTTCCTTCTCACTGTGTTGGTTTCTCTTCAAGCATCGAAGTCCCCCCACCCCCCAAATGATGTGTTTAGTGTTTCTTGGCCCTAACCCTTGGCTGAGGGCCACGGAGCTTGGGAAGGGCCTGGAGGACAGGGCTGATGGGGAGAGGCTGAGGGAGCTGGGGCTGCTCAGTCTGGAGAGGAGGAGGCTGAGGGAGACCTTATTGCTCCTCCTTGACAGGAGGGTGCAGAGAGCTGGGGGTCGGTCTCTTCTCCAGTCACCAGCAACAGAACAAGAGGAAAGGGCCTCAAGCGGTGCCAGGGGAGGGTGAGGTTGGCCATCAGGAGCAGCTTCTCCCCTGACAGAGTGCTCAGGGGTTGGAACAGGCTGCCCAGGGAGAGGAGGAGTCGCTGTCCCTGGAGGGGTTCAACCACCCTGGGGAACAGAGTTTAGTGGGCAGGGTGGAATTGGGAAGAGGGGTGGGCTGGATGAGCTTGGAGGTCTCATCCAACCTGAATGACTCTGAGAACAGGGGTTTTTTTTCCTGATAGAGGGTTGACACCTTAGGGCACTGTAAAATCTCATCCTTCCAGGCCAGGCTGGACATCAGTCACTTAAACTTCCCTCCAGGTTTCCTTGGGAGAAGCCACTCGGGGATGGTATTTCTGGATGTGTTAGAAACACAAGGGAATCTGCCATTCCATCACTGCTTTGAGGGGCTGACACCTACCACCAAGAGCCTCGAGCAGGGTTCTTGCCCTGAGAAGCCTCTGCTCTCCTATCCAGCATCACCTCGTATTCAGAGGCAAAGATCTTTGTCAGCCCCAGCTTCTGGGGTTAGGCTCCTTCTGCTCAGATCAAAGGCACCGGGCTTTAGGCTATGAGATCTCATGACCCATCCTGTCCAAAGGGTCTGTGACAGAGACCTCTCTGTCTGCTCTATTTTCTGGCATCAAGACTCAAGTACTGGAGCACCTTCCTTACGAGGACAGGCTGAGAGGGTTGGGATTGTTCAGCCTGAAGAGGAGAAGGCTCCAGTGGGACCTTGTACCTCCTGAAAGGGGCTGTCAGGAGGCTGGGGAAGGCTGTTCACAAGGGCAGGGAATGATAGGATGAGGGGTCCTGGTTTGGAGCTGGAAAAGGGCAGAGTGAGGCTGGACAGGAGGAGAAAGGGCTGGGATCTGACAGTGGGGGATCCCTGGACCAGGCTGCCCAGAGAGGGAGTGGAGACCCCATCCCTGGAGCCATTCAAGCTCAGGCTGGCTGGGGCTGTGGGCAACCTCGTCTGAGGAGTGTTGGCCAGATCCCACCTCCGTCTCCCCTGCTGGAGCTGGAACCCAGCCCCCTGGTCCCAGCACCAGAGTCCCCAGGAAAAAGCCCCTCTCCAGCTCTCCTGGAGCCCCTGCAGGGACTGGAAGCTGCTCTGAGGTCCCCCTGGAGCCTTCTCCAGGCTGAACAGTCCCATCTCCCTGAGCCTATCCACAGAGCAGAGGGGCTCCAGCCCTCTGAGCATCCTCCGGGCATCCTCTGTCCTCACTCCAACAGCTCCAGGTCCTTCTTGTCCTGGGGACTCCAGAAGTGGCTGCAGGACTGGTGGACGAAACCTTGCTGGACACCAAGCAGTGCAGAGAACACACAGGGACAGCTGATTTGCATTTACTCTGCTTCCCTCTGCTGGTAAATGGCTGCACACCAGTGCACACCAGTGCACACCAGTATGACCGTGCAGAGACAGAGGTCCAGACACCTGTGCAGACCCAGAGTCCTTTACATTAACAGTGGAAAGTGCTTCCAGCTGGTTTTACCTTGTGCAGAGGTGTTGGGCTGCACCAGATGTGAGGAGTGAAGGCTCCAGCCGGTCCTTTTAACGCTGACCTTTCCTTACTTGACCACAATTGTGTTAAAACTTAATTCACTTAGGATAATTCATCATGGAAATAATGAGAGAGAGTTAACTCTGTTGGCTGGAGAGACTGGGGAGCTCTTCATGTGTCCTGTTCTTCTCTGTAACTGGGGAGCTCTTCACACGTCCTGTCTTATTCTGTAAATAAACTCCTTCTGAAACTGGGTGAGAGCTATAAAATAAGGAGCAAAAAGGGGGTTTCCAGGTTTTATAGCAAATAAAAGGGTTTTCCCAGGTTTTATAGCAAATACAAAGCATTTGCTGCATCGTGGGCTCAGCAGCCTATTTCTGTGCACTTCCTCTTGTGGCTGGAAAGAGATGAGGGATCCGCCAGCACCTGGGCGTCAGGGAGTGAAGTCCTGCCAGGGTTCTCTCCTCTGGGGAATGAAGCCTCTTGGCCATATGGGAGTATTTTCATAGAATTATAGAGTCCTCCTGGCTGGAAAGGTCTTGCAGGATCATCAGGTCCAGCCCTCATCCCAACAGCTCCCCAACCCCCAGACCATGGCCTCAAGGGCTCTAGCTATTCAGTACTTAAACCCCTCCAGGGATGGGGACTCCATCCCCTCCCTGGGCAGCCTGGTCCAGTGCCCAACCACTCTCTCAGGGAAGAGCTTCTCCCTCAGATCCAATCTAACCCTCTCCCCTGATGCAGCCTGAGGCCACTGCCCCTCATCCTAGCACTAGGAATTAAGGAGAAGAGCCCAGCAGCAGCCTCACTACAGCCTCCTCTCAGGCAACTAGAGAGAGCACTAAGGTCTCCTCTCAGCCTCCTCTTCTCTAGACTGAACAACCTCAATATATTTCAGCCTCAGTCCTTGCCCTACATCAGCCTTTACTGAGCCTCTTTGCACCTTGTTTCAGACACCCAGCTTTGTGAAAATGAGTTGATTTCCACCCACAGTTGGTGGTGCTGCTTTATTTCAGCAGTCTCTGCTGCCAACTTGGGCTCCCGGACAGCCCCAAGTTGAGGAGCTACCAGTAAAGAGGGGCAATTTGTTCCTTTGCATCAAATTTTAACTATATTTTGATTTAATTCAATGAAATTAATTTTATTTAAACTACAATCATTTCAATTTAGTTTAATAAAAGCAAATCAGATGGTTTCTTTACTTTCAGGAGGTCCTAAACAGATCCTGGGCAGGAAAGCAAACGGTGTTGCATCAAGATCAAGATCGTGTTGCGTGGATGAAGGCTGATGAGGAGGCAGGAAGGGAAGAGGAGAATTTCATGGTCAGGATTCACTGTGCAACAGCTCTCGTGGGTGGCCCTTGCAGTCCCCTGCTGGGTCTTGTGCTGTTTTAGCATCGAGCCGGGTGCAGTGTGGGTTGAGAGCAGCCCTGAAGAGAAAGACTTGGGGGTGCTGACTGATGAGAAGCTCAGTGTGAGCCAGCAGCGAGCTTCTGCAGCCCAGAAGGCCAACTGTGTCCTAGGATGGATCAAGAGAAGTGTGGCCAGCAGAGCAAGAGAGGTCCTCCCCCTTCACTCTGCTCTTGCGAGACCCCATCTAGAATCCTGCAGCCAGTTCTGGTGTCCTGAACACCAAAAGGGATCCCAGAGTGACTGAGGCTGGCAAAGCCCTCTGAGCTCCTCCAGCCCAGCATCTAACAGCAGCCCAGTGGCCACCCCAGCGACACTCAGGGCCACAGCCAGGCTGTCCTTCAACACCTCCAGACACAGGGACTCCCCCACTGCCCTGGGCAGTCCAGTCCAGGCTCTGAGCACCCTTTCCCTGAGGAAGGGCTTCCTGACAGCCAACCTCACCCTCCCCTGGCAGCTTCAGACCCTGCCCTCTCATCCTGGCACTGGGTGCCTGGGAGAAGAGCCTGACCCCCAGCTGACTGCACCCTCCCTTCATAGAGCTGGAGAGAGGGAGAAGGTCCCCCTGAGTCTCCTCTTCTCCAGGCTGAACCCCCCCAGCTCCCTCAGCATCTCCCTCCAGTCCCTTCCCCATCCTCATTGCTCCTCTACACCCGGTCCAGCCCCTCCATCTCTTTCTTGCAGGGAGGGACCCAGACTGCCCCCAGGACTCAAGGGGAGGCCTCCCCAGTGCCCAGCACAGGGTGAGAACGACATCCCTGTTGCTGCTGGCCACAGGTAGACAGTCAGTGTGGGAAGAGAAGCCAGGAGTAAACCTAAACCTGTCTAAACCAAACAACACTGGAAACACATCCATGTATTTTATGGCTTCCCAGCAGCAGAGGTTATCGGAGCAGGGATGAGTCCTTGGCTTCTTCTTGTCACAACAAAGAGGGCAAAATAACTCCCTCCAGCTTCAAAGAGAACGAAGAATTATCTAGGGATGACTGGAGTCACCAGTGACTGTAGAACTTTGCCTCTCCACTACCCTTTCCCACAGACCTACCCTCTTATTCTCCAAGCTAAACTCCAAGAATGTTGTTTATTTTAGATTACAGGCTGGAGAAAGAATCCCCAGACCCTCGTGCACCAGGG
This sequence comes from Upupa epops, assembly GCA_013397515.1. NCBI lineage: Eukaryota > Metazoa > Chordata > Aves > Bucerotiformes > Upupidae > Upupa > Upupa epops. The sequence continues at coordinate 27,014 of VZRI01009327.1, read as the reverse complement.
CAGAGGGGAACCCTCTCACTTGAGTCATCTTCAGCTGGAAAATTCAGGTTTGGGCTACTCAATATTCTCCTAAGATGGTCTCTTCTCAGGCTGACAAAAACGCCCTCAGCAGGGGATTTCTTAGTGAATGGGAGGTAAAAAAAACCCCCCAAACTAGAAATGTACAGGGAAACATCCTTCCTCCTTCCCTTTTCCACATGTGTTCACACATGTTCAGTTGAGGCATAGCTGCAAGATAAGATCGCTGACTCTCCTCCTCGCTGTCCCATCGCCAACTGAACAGACCCACGGGGAGTTCTTCGTGGGATAAATTCCATTGGGGATTTGGTTTTGGCTAGACTGGAGCAANAGAGGGAGAAGGTCCCCTCCAAACTTCCTCTTCTCCAGGCTCAACACCCCCATCTCCCTCAGCCTCTCCTCACCAGCCTCTCCGCTCCTCTGCACCTGCTCCAGCCCCTCCAGCTCTCTCTTGCAGAAAGGGGCCCAGCACAGCCCCCAGGACTGGAGGGGAGGCCTCCTCAGTACCCAGAACAGGGTGAGAATGACATCCCTGTTCCTGCTGGCCACACCAGTGCTGATCCAAGCCAGGATGCCATTGGCCTTCCAAGCCACCTGTGCACCCTGCTGGCCCTTGTTCAGCTGGTTGTCACCCAGTGCTGCCAGGTCCCCCTCTGCCAGGCTGCTCTCCAGCCACTCATCCCCCTTCACTTAGTGCCATGGTCTGGGTTGTGTTTGACTCACGGGCTGGACTTGATGATCTTCGGGATCTCGTCCCGTGTCACTAACTGTGTGGTTCCATGCTCTGTGTCTTCCTTTACATCCAGTGATGATGGGACTGAGATTCATCCAGCTTGACTTCGTTCACCCAGGACCTAGGTTTCTCCACCCAAGCAGACCACCTCCTGCTTAGAGTTGATGCTGGTAACATCTAAACGAACACCATTCATCTCTGTGAATGCAGATATCTTGCGTGGGGTTCACTTTTGGGTTGAGACACCCTACTTAGGAGCTGTATCTCATCAAACATATCCACTCAGCACTATGTCCAGTCGTAGGGCCTGCTCTCTAGCCTCCAGCTGCCATTCCTAAAGGATCTGGTCCCATGTCTTATTTACCCGGTCTGTCTGGATGTTGTAGGTACTTTAGGGCATCCTAAATGGCATTAAGCTCTTGTCTTCCAGCAGGTGAACTGCACGACACAGCTCTCCACCGGGGTATCTAGGTCATGCCCCTCAGCCCTTGTTACCACAGCCCAGCACCCTGTTGACCCTCTTGGCCGCAGCGGCACTCTGTTCACTCCTGTTGAGCTTGCTGGCCACCAAGCCCCCCCAGTCGCCGATTTCCACTACTCTGGCATTCTGTTTTCACCCCGGATGAAGACTAACACAGCTCTGACGGGCTGCGCTGCCTTCAAAGCGGAGCAAAACGCCCTCGCCGCGCGGCCCCGGCGTCGCGAAGATGACAGATGTCGACACGTCGAGTGGAATCTGGCTTTGGAATTTGGAAACAAATATTGATGGGAGCTGAAGTGTTTTCCTTCCGAAGCTGTCACTGCGATTGGAAAGCAGCAGGGAGATGGCATCTGCTGCTGAAACGTCAGCTCGAGAGGAAACGTTTCGGCTTCAGTCGGCGCAGAGGAACCAAACATTTTGATGCCGAGTTTGCTCTCGTGGGAGCTCTGACAACACTTGGTTGTGGTTGTGGTGGTTGCTGTTGTTGTTCAGCAATGTTCTCTTCTGAATTTCACTGCGTTTTGCAGAGCCCTCAGTTTTCTACCACCGCAACACAAGGGTCTGTTTAATGCACAGCAGTGAAGCCGGTTGCATTTCAGCTCTTGGCATTGGTCACAGAATCAGAATCATTGAGGCTGGAAAAGCCCTCTGAGCTCAGACAGCCCAGCCCAGGACCAAACATCACCCCATCAGCCAGACCAGGGCACTCAGGGCCACAGCCAGGCTGTCCTTCAACATCTCCAGACTCAGGGACTCCCCCACTGCCCTGGGCAGTCCAGTCCAGGCTCTGAGCACCCTTTCCCTGAGGAAGGGCTTCCTGACAGCCAACACTGAGTCCAGAACCAAGCGCAGATGGACACGTTCGGGCTGCCATGCAGCTGTTTGGGTTCATCCTTGTAAGAGAAGTGGGTCCCAGACTCTCATGGGACCCTGCACTGACTGTCCCTCCCTTGTTGAACACTCCAGGAGCAGGGGAGGCTGCACCACAGACAACAGCTGGCTGCTGGGGGATGTCAACAGCACCAGCCCAGAGCTGTGGGTTCTGTTTGGAGGACAACACAAAGCTCTGAACCTCACTTGTGGCCGATGACGACGAAGACCTGGCACTACCATCACCATCACCACCCCTTTCCTCCTGCCACAGAGCTCTGAGCTGGTGCCTGATTGCACAAGAGATGACGGTCAGGATCCACTGGCCTGGTTCACCCTCTACGAGAACTAAGAGGTTTCATCATTTACACTGATTCTGGCTGGAAGGGAATTAACTAGAGAGTGTCAGCTCCTCTGCTGGGCTGGCTTCAAGGTGACCACCCTGACCTTACTGGTTCTTTACTGTGTTCTCCTCAGATTTCATCCTCTTCCAACGTTAATTCATCCTCCTTTATGCTCCCCAACTCTGTAAAGGTGGCTTTTGTCAGGGTCCTCCTTGTGCTCCTCAGGACAGCTTTCAGTTTCCTGCTGAGAGCATCTGGCCAGTTGTAGCTGAAGGAGAGGAGAGAGGAGAAGAGAGGGAAGACAAAAGAGAAGAGAGAAAACAAAAGGGAAGGGAGAAAAGTCATCAACACTGCTCACTAAGAAACAGCCTTTCATTTTGCATCATTCAGTGTCAGAGCAGAAACATTCCATGTTCTCAAAGCCATCGAGAAGCACTGGGCAAGGAGGGATGTTCAGGTCCTAGTACAGCCCCTGGAGCAGCTCCATAATGAGATGCAAAGAGCTTTCACCCAAGGATATCCACTCTACAAATGCCAATTGCATTGACATAAAACCAACCAGAGGGCTTCAGCTGCTCCTGAAAAACATTCCTCGCCGTGCATCACAATCCTCATAAAGCCTCTAGCTGGTAATAAGAGAGACTCTGCTCACCAGCTGGGCTTCACTCCCTGGAAGTGCTGAGGCCAGGCTGGAAAAGGGTCTGGGCAACCTTTTCTGGTGAGAGGTGTCACTGCCCATGGCAGGGGGTTGGGACTGGGTGATCTCTGAGGTCCCTTCCAACCCGCTCTATGGTTTGGTGATTCCCAGGGCTTGAGGTCACTCACTGCTACCAATGAGGAATCTGAAGGTCTAGCTGTTCTAACAGCCCCACAAGCAGCCCACAACGTGATGGACAGAGATCAGAAAGCCCTGACATCCATCTCAAAGGCAGGTGTGATGTTGCTGCCATAGTCTGGCACAGCTGCTGATAGAATGGGCTCTGCAGGGTACCAGCGGGGCTACCTGAGAGACTACAGCTACATCCAGGCCAGTAAACTGATGTAATGGGGGTCGGTCTCTTCTCCAAAGTCACCAGCAATACAAGAGGAAACACCCTCAAGCGGTGCCAGGAGAGGGAGAGCTTGGCCATCAGGAGAAATCTGTTCCCTGACAGAGTGCTCAGGGGTTGGAACAGGCTGCCCAGGGAGCGGGGGACTCGCTGCCCTTGGAGGGCTTCAGCCACCACATAGCTGTGGCCCTGGGGGACTGTATTTAGTGGGCAGAGTGGGGTTGGGGTGCTGGTTGGACTGGATGAGCTTGGAGGTCTCATCCAATCTTACTGATCGTATGATTCTATGGTTGATAACGGGTTCTTGGTGAACAGAGCGATACCGAAGGACTTTGAGGAACGAGCGTGATAACAAGCCATAAATTTGCTAAGAAACCACCCAGTGGGGCTACTAAAACCATCTCTGGACGTTGCTGTTCCAAGCCACTTAAAAGAAACACAACACAGTGAAAGGAAAGAAAAGGGATGACACTAGAAACCAGCGGACAACACAGAAGCAGAGACTAAAGAGCAGAGCTACGTTGGGACTGTCCTACGGCTACTACCTCGGATCTAGGCCCTTTTGCCAAGGAGCTTTTCAGCTTTCCTCCTTTTGAACTCTGCAATTTCTTCTGCGGGTAACCCATGAGCTCTACACCTGCAGTGAACACGTTAGGCCATTAGAGAAAGAACCGCTTCAGTTTCAAAGTGCAATAAAGCAACAGATGGCAACGGAGACCGAGCGAAAGGAAAGCGTCTTCTGGTGTGAAAAAAGGGAGTAGGTATTGAGCCTGGTTCTGACTTCCATAGAATCATAAAATCGAGGAAGGGTGTAGGTTGAAAGGGACCTCAGAGATCACCCAGTGCCAACTCCCTGCCATGGGCAGCGACACCTCATTTCCATCAAGGATTAGGACTGAAATGCTTCCAGGCCTGAGACCTGTGGTCTCTCAGAAGTATCTTCCAGTAACTTTCTATCCTCCACCTTAATCGACACACAAATTACTTCAAAGCTACGGCGTGAGTTCCATGCTCCTCCAGGAAAGCTCTGGGAGGCCTCTGAGAACAGGGACTGCCCCGTATGCAGCCGCCCAAGGAGTTAACCAAAGAGAGAGCAGCTGTCTTCATTTCACTTAAAGGAGCTGAGGCCACCCCGATGGCTCAGAGGAAGTCAGAGTCAGAATAAAACCAGACCCTGTTGGCTGCCCGACTGTCAGCAGCTCTTCAAAACAAGAGGGATTCACCTCCTACTACAGAGCTTCAATCAGATCCCCGAGCGAGTGCATTTCTTTTTGGTTGACTACAAGAGGAGTCAAGGTTGACTGGTTAGAACGTGGGAGCCTGCACTCTTCTCATCGAACAAACCCCCCTACTGGTTTGGTAATGACCTGACCACATCATCTCTTCGCAGGGACCTCCGTCAGGCTTGGGATGGCTAAGCTACAAAACCCATTCCTAGAGACGTGTGACGGCATCGCCGGGTCTGCCATGGCCTAATTGTTCCACACTTGCATCACACAGAGCCTCCTCTCTGTTCTGAGTGAAGGAACAGGGAGGAAACATCTTTGTATGGGGGATTCGGTGGAAGGAGTGGCACCTACCCACTGGTGACACCGGAGAGTCCCTACCTTGCGTCTCCCGTAGAGGAAAGGAGTAGCAAGGAAACTCGGGAAGGAACTCCCTGCTACTCCAAGGGGGTTTAGGGGGAAGCACCAAGTTCTCATGCAGCTGCTTGGGAGCTGTGATTAACCAGAGGAGCTGAGGAGCCTGCATTACTCCCGAGTCCCAGCACTAGGTCTGAGTCACCCAAAGAAAACAGCCTTGACTTTGGGATCACCAAGGGGAGCCATTCAGGCTGCGAACACCAACCTCTCCAGGAGTAGATGAACAGCACTGAGGTCACACTTACCCTGGTTTTATCTCAGGAGGTTTAGGTAAGGGCTTCAGGAAGCCTTTCTTCCCAACTAGCCAATACGTGTCTTCTACTCCTTTGCCCTAAAACAAGTGAACAGATCAATCCATAAAGGGATAAATAAGCACATTCACGAAAATGAATGGATGAAGAGGTAAATAAATAGGGCCCCTCAGTGCCAGAAGGACACAGAGCTGCTGGAGGGTGTCCAGCGTAGAGCAACGAAGAGGATGAAGGAAGGAGAGCAGCTCCCTGATGAGGAGAGGCTGAGGGAGCTGGG
>VZRI01009327.1:1878-21201 GCA_013397515.1 Upupa epops | reverse complement strand
ACTGGATGATCTTTCCAGCTCCCTTCCCACCCCTCAGGATTCTAGGATTCTATGAAATAGACCGATCAATGAACACATACACAGATTGATAAACACAGAAATGGATAAATAAATTAAGAACTAGTTAAAACCAAGACACGAATCAGCTTTTTTGCAGCCTCGTGCTCACTACGCCACTTCATCGTAGGGTTTCTGAGGGCTTAATGTCTACCCAGAGACAGAGCACGGCTGGAAATCCTTATCTCTTCTTTTTCAGGGATGATTTAAATGTCACGGTCGTAACAGAGGAAGCCTCAAACTGTCATCTACAAATGACCCTCACTGATCTGGGTCACTGGAACCAGGCAGCTTAATAGAAATGAGAAAGTAGAGGATCCCTAATCATCTTCCAGTCATTAATTGAGGGGTTTACAACTGCTGCTGGGCTGAGCATCAGCATGATGACTTCCTCTCTCACTGCTGAAGCTCTTGATGAAGTATCAGCATCTCTATCAGAACCAATCACCCTTGACTAGAGACGTGAAGGAAAACAAGACACCTCTGGGCCAACATCCATCTTCACATAACACGGACCCCGAAGGTAAATCAGGTTAATAACTGCCTCAGGGGGCAATTTGTCTCTACTGGCTGTGTAGAGGTTCCTTTCCACTGACTAAACCTGGAATCATTATCTCACATCCACACCCACAGCCACACGAACTGCAGGGAGGTGGTTCCCCTTGCTGTAAAAGATTGATGAGGAACCTGCAGCTGAAGTCAGACCTCTTACTGCAAGCGTGAAGCGAAGCTTCTACTTCCATCTGTAGACAAAATAAGGGGAGAATTAGAAAGTCACAGATGGGTTTGGGTTGGAAGGGAGCTCAGGGATCCCCCAGTGCCAACCCTCTGCCATGGGCAGCGACACCTCTCACCAGACCAGGCTGCTCACAGCCCCAGCCACCCTGCCCTCCAACACTGCCAGGGCTGAGGGAGCAGCCACAGCCTCCCTGGGCACCCTGTGCCAGGGCCTCAGCTCCCTCCCAGGGAGCAGTTTCTGCCTCAGATCCCGTCTTGGAGCTGGCATCCAGTCCCCTTGATGGAGGGGGTGTTTCATATTTCCTTGTTTGGACACTGTGAACCGTAGCAGCTTCCTTCACTCAACAGACTCCAAACCAAACAGTTGGATCCAGCAGATTGCTCAATCCCAGGGTCCTTCAAGAATGACCTCACGTACTGAGACAACCGATGGGGACAACTGGGGAAAACCCATCTGAGGAGTGATGGATGAAGGCCAAACGAGGACTACATGTGTAAATTCCTTAAGCAAGAAGATTCCCTGCATGAAGCCGTTCACACAGCCCTGCCTTTCTTACCTTCAGCTCTGTTTTCCCCCTAGGAATGATTTCATAGCCTTCGTTTAGACTCCTGAGCGTATCCACCGTACTCTGGCTGACATGAATCCTGTATGCTGGGAATGGAAACAAAACAGAGGGATCTCTACTCTGCACACAGGCTGCAAAGTCCCTCTCTGCTTCTTACTGGAAAGGAAAAACACTCCAAAGCATGTGGGTGTGTAGCTGGTGTCGCCGTGCAGGGTTCCCCTATGCAGAGTTTGATGCTGATGGATGGATCGTTACGGGGAGTTTTAGTCTGTTTATAAAGGGCTGGAGCATCTCTGCTGTGGGGACAGGCGGAGGGAGCTGGGGTTGTTCAGCCCAAGGAAGAAAAGGCTCTGGGGGGACCTTAAGATGCCTTCACATATCTAAAGGGAACCTGCAGGAAGGCTGCAGGGGGACTTTTCCCAAGGGGATCCAGCGACAGGACAAAGGGAATTGGTTTGGAACTGAAGGAGAGGAGGGTCAGACTAGAATTGAGGAAGAAGTTCTTCAATACCAGGGTGCAGAGACTCTGGAATTGATTGCCCAGAGAGGCTGTGGCTGCCCCCTCCCTGGGGGTGCTCAAGGTCAGGTCATTGGACCTGATGAAATTGTCTCTTCAAAGCAGGACAGATTTAAGAGACCAGGAGGAAAAGCTCTTTAATCTGAGGGTGGGGGATCCCTGGACCAGGCTGCCCAGACAGGAGGTGCAGACCCCATCCCTGGAGCCATTCAAGGTCAGGCTGGATGAGGCTCTGGGCAACCTGGGCTAGGAAGTGATGGCCTTCCTTATTGTAAGAGGGTTGGAGTGGATGCCCTTTGGAGCATCCCTTCCAAGCCAACACATTCTATGACCATCATTGTATTAAAAACTGTCCCCCCCTTCAATCTATTGTGAACGTTGTCATTTGATTTGCAATGATTCTAACCACCACTGCTCATTTCTCCATCTCTCTTGAGCAACTTGTTCAACCACCCACCCCAGCGACCATCCCGAGTACTCACGCAGGCCCGTGGACTCCATCCGTGAGGCTGTGTTCACCGTGTCTCCGAAGAGGCAGTACCGTGGCATGGTGAGCCCCACCACGCCGGCCACGCAAGGGCCTGAAAGGCAAATCATCTTTGTGAGCCCTGTGGTACCACAGAAATCTAGGGGATCATCCTCATCCTTTCCTCTGATACTCAAAAACACTTGGGAACACAGGAAAAGCTTTTTTAAGGGTCTTATTGGCCTTGGTGCTCTGGGCTGTACCCTGGTGTTTAGTGACTCAAAAGGTCTTGTGTGGTAGGACCTAGGTTGAGCATCACTTGGGAGAAGTATGTTAATAGAATCATGGAGTAGTTTGGGCTGGGAGGGAGCTCAGGGAGCCCCCAGTGCCAACCCCCTGCCAGGGGCAGTGACACCTCTCACTTAACCAGGCTGCCCACAGCCCCAGCCACCCTGCCCTGCAACACTGCCAGGGGTGATGGAGCAGCCACAGCCTCCCTGGGCAACCTGTGCCAGGGCCTCAGCACCCTCCCAGGGAGCAGTTGCTGCCTCAGATCCCATCTCCATCTCCCCTCTTGAAGCTGGAACCCAGCCCCCTGTTCCCAGCACCAGAGTCCCCAGGAAGAAGCCCCTCTCCAGCTCTCCTGGAGCCCCTGCAGGGACTGGAAGCTGCTCTACAGTCACCCTGGATCCCTCTCTCACCTGAAGAGCTGTTGGAAGTTCAAGTTCAGAGTTCATGGAAGCTTAAAATCCATTTCAAGATCTCCTTTTCCATCCAAGAAAAACTATAGCTCAGATTATCTGGCATGACCCCCATCCCAGTGAAACAGGACTGAAAATAATCATCCTTGGAAGCCCAGCGATGTTGGCAGCACGCTGGACCACCCTCGTGTCCCCTCCTTGGCAAAGAAGGCACCGTCATCCCGCCTGTCTAGCCAAACCCTGTTTATTTTTCCTCTACAAGACCCTCTCCCTTCCAAAGAGGCTCCCAAAGAACCGGTGCCAAGTTCACAGGGAGAGGGCTGTGTGCAGGATTCACACGAATCCACGCACAGAGATGCTGTGTGGTGGCCAAGCCGCGCAGACACTTGCCATCGGGGGCGCTTGGCTTAGCCAGTGTTTGGACTGAGGGGATGAGAGGCTAAACGTCATCATCTCAAGCATCAGGCTTGCAAAATAAACCCAAATAGCTTAAAAAAATAACAAATATTGAATGTTTTCAGCAGGATAAGGAGGCCCTGGGCTTCCTGAAGAGAGAGAGAAGACAGGCCTCTCTCTTTCCCATCTTCACGTCTTTGTTTCTTTTCTCTGGAAGAATTTTCAGCTTCACGAGCCTTCTGGGTTAGGATTTTGCCAAAGTGACCTCTAGGGACTCTTTTTTCCATGCAAAGTGGAAGAACAGAAGCGTTTTGGTTGGAAAGACCATCCAGTCCAACTGTCAACTCAGCACTGATCCTTGTTCCCTCACCCCGCATCTCCACGGTCATTCAATCCCTCGAGGGCTGGGGACTCCACCACCAGGCTGAGCAGCCTGTTCCAATGGCTGCGAACTCTTTTGGGGAAGGAATTCTTCCCAATTTCAGATCTAAACTTCTCCTGGTTGAATTCAGCGCTGTTTCCTTTCATCCTGTCACTTCTTCCTGGGGAGAAGTGATCCATCCCCACCTTGCTCCATCCTCCTGCAGCTCAGGGAGTTGGGGAGAGCCAGAAGGTCCTTGATGCAAGCACACCAGTGTGACATCTGCATCAAAAGGGGTCTCGTTGGAGACTTCATGCTTCAGTGAGCACTCCCCTGAGTCAACACTAACTCACACGGAATCCTTAAGGTTGGAAGACCCTTAATGACCTCAGTGATTGGGTTTGAGACCTCTACATCTTCTCTTCATCTTGTGGTGATGCCATGACAGCAGCCCTCGGAAATCTCAGCAAGGCTCAAGGCTTCCTCTCTAACAGGTGTTGCGAGGACACAAGAGAGGGTCTTGTCGAAAGAAAATCTCACTGATGGGGGGTTGATTTCACGTTGAGAACACAAATTCAGACAGCTGGGCTCTCACTGTATTCAGTGAGGGCCCAACTGAGTCAGGAAAACCTTCCATATCCCTTCAGGATCCACTTAGGAGTCCACTGGATCTCCATCCACCACAAAGTGAGCGTAGAACCCCTAAGACTCCTGGTAACCTCCCCACACGAAGGCCATCTCTGCAGAGCTCCCAACCTAGGGCAGGTAAACTTGTAGGGTTAGGTACTATTTTTCTAGAGTACTGAGTCCTAAGTGCAGCAAGTCAGCAGTTCCAAACCAACCCTACAGTGCCAGCTGCCTGTTGGAAGCATCCAAGAGTTAACTGACTCCACTGCCTGTGTGTGTTCCTCCTTGTCTAGACAGCTCCAGCAAAGGGCTGACAGAGACTTCCAGCCATAAATCTCCCACAGTAATGAGTCTGAGAAGGAACCAGATACCCTGCGATGAGAACACGATGGTCTGCTTGTTTAATTATACAGGTTGGATGGTTTGTTTTGAAGTGGCTCTTTGCCCAGGGATCACAGGGCCAGGGAATCAGCTGAGCTGCCTACGACTCCGCAACAACCACCAGCAGAGCCTCAGAGGTGGACAAGACCAAAGCTGAGGGGAGGGCTGCCTGCCAGAGGTCCTGACTGATAGAAAGATCCTCCTCCAAGCTCTGTGGAGAAGCTTGAATTCTCCCCCTCTCTCTCTCCCCGAGTGTCCACATCAGCCCGGAACACGGATGGTGTGGAAACGGCTGAGTCAGCAAAGCTTTCCTGGATGTGCAGCCAAGAGAGCCAAGATTCCAGGGTGCCTTTAAGTCAGGGGAGAAAGTGGGGACCGAGCATCGATCGTCTTGTCCTCTTCACTCTACTCACATCTTGTTGTGAGCAAATGCTAATGAGCCTGGGCCAACAGCGGCTCCCAAGGGTCCGGTTGGGTTGGAAGGACGTGGGCAGCCAGTGCTCAGACTGTACTTATTGTTTCTTCAGAGACAGAGCATCACCAGTTCTTCTTGGCACCAGTTTCCAGAGAGCAGTTGGCCAGCAAAACTGGTGGTCACACCCGTTCTCCATCCTTTCCAGGACAGTGAAAGTGTTAGCAAAGCCCCCTCTCTTCCCCCAGGGTGTCCTCAATGCTGTCATGATGCTGGCGATTCTCTCTTCGTGCTTCTATCCTCAGGAGAAACGGGGTCCAGGGTTAATCAAACTCTGCTGTCGTCTTGGTGGCTCAAAGAGCTGATTTGCATTGGCACCCTCCTTCCTCCCTGATCCCATGACACCGTGACAGAGCCAGATGTGTGCAAAACAAGCTCTGGCTTCTGTTTCTTTGAGAAAGAAGACAGCAGATCCTCCCCCTCAGCCTCTCACACCCTACACAAGGGCTCACAGTATCAGCTCTTTCCAGATACCCAGAGTTCACAAAAACAAGAACAGATGGGATTGCCCCTCCGTACCCATCACCTGGGGACAGATTCCTCGGCTGGGTGCGTGGAGGACGCAGGCGTTGCAGAACTGCTGTCAACAGGCAGCAGCACGTGTTGTCTTTACATGCTGAGAACGTGCTGCTGGGTTCTGGGCGAGACAATCTGGGGTTGTAATCCCATCTAACGGGAGATGGAGATGGGATCTGAGGCAGAAACTGCTCCCTGGGAGGGTGCTGAGGCCCTGGCACAGGGTGCCCAGGGAGGCTGTGGCTGCTCCCTCAGCCCTGGCAGTGTTGAAGGGCAGGATGGCTGGGGCTGTGGGCAGCCTGGTCTGGTGAGAGGTGTCGCTGCCCCTGGCAAGGGGTTGGCACTGGGGGTTCCCTGAGCATCCTTCCAACTCAAACTACTCCATGATTCTATTAACATACTTCTCTTAGCAGGGGGCTGAGATTAGAAGATCTCTGGGGTCCCTTCCAACCTGAATCCTTCTGTGATTCTATATGGATGCAAACAACGACCAACAACGTGGCTGGTGACTCAGACTTGGGGGCAACCACCACTCCTACTACCAATACAATAATACCAACCCCACAGTGCTCTTGCAATCATTCCTTAGCACTTCAGGCTTTGTGAAGGGATGGTTAAGACCCCCTGGACTGCAGAGAAAACAGTAAGGAGAGGAGGAATTTTCTGAAATAGCCCCCCAAAAAATAACTCCAGTGGTCTAGGAGATCCAAAACACTGGGTTTAGCTCTGCTCAAGGAACAGCTCTGTGCTTGGGATGTTCTGAATGATACTCCTTGGTATATTCTGAGTGTGATAGTCCTTTTCCTTGCTTGTTACCCCCCCTCTTCATCAGCAGGGGTGAGGTTACTTACTTCTACAATAGTGTGGGCACTGTCAGACAGTCAGATGAACAGAACCCCCCAGCAACACTGGATCTCACTCCTGGACAGTCCTACCTGCTGTTCCATTTCCCACAACCACAGAATGATTGAGGCTGGAAAAGACCTCTGAGCTCAGCCAGCCCAGGACTGAACATCACCCCACCAGCCAGAGCAGGGCACTAAGGGGGGTTGTGGAGTCTCCTTCTCTGGAGATGTTAAAGACCCCCCTGGCTGTGTTCCTGTGCCACTGGGTCTGGGGGATCCTGCTGTGGCAGGGGGGTTGGACTGGATGACCTTTCCAGGCCCCTTCCCACTCCTAATGATTCTAAGGACTGACTTCTTTGATGTTGAGGAGCAGATGAGAGCAGCCTCCTACCCGTGTGCAGCCCGATTCGTATCCTGAGGGGGATTTCTGGCATGTGCCTCATTTTGAAGGTCCCCACCGAGCTGAGGATGTCCAGGGACATGTTGGCTATCTCAGCTGCATGCTTGTTCCCGTTGCGTTTTGGGAGCCCTGAGGCAACCATGTAGGCATCACCGATGGTCTCCACCTGGAAAACACCGATGGTTTAGTCAATTTTAAATGCAATTGGGGAAAATAAAGAGGGAAAAAGAGATGGAAAAAGAAACCTTCAAGAGCACCTGACCCACAGACTGCTCCATCCTTGCGCTCGGGTAATCCTCACCTTGTAAACATCATGGTTTCCAAGAACAGCATCAAACAAGGTGTAAAGGTCATTCAGAAGGTCGACCACTTCGATGGGTTCACTGAGGGCTGAAATGGTTGTGAAGCCCACGATGTCACTGAAGTAGATGGTCACTTGGTCAAAATACTCTGGCTCCACGGTGCCACCAGTCTTGAGGGCTTCTGCCACTGATCTGAAACAACGATGTAGGTAAAGGAGGCAGGGTACAACCCCTCTGGTAGTAGATGCCCAAGAACTCAGACATCCTCCTACTGTACTCAACAGGTCTTCCATGAAATAGGAGGTTCTCTGTGGCTGGAACAAGCACTGATTAAAGTCTCTTGCTCTGATTGGAAGGTCCCTAGAAAAGTTGGAGGGTAGCTCCAGAGTCTTGCTCACTTCTGGGGAGTCCTTTGGTCTATGGAATCATAGAATTATGGAATCCTCATGGCTGGAAAGTCTTGCAGGATCATCAGGTCCAGCCCTCATCCCAGCATCTCCCCAACCCCCAGACCATGGCCTCCAGGGCTCTAGCTATTCAGTTTTTAAACCCCTCCAGGGATGAGGACTCCACCACCTCCCTGGGCAGCCTGGTCCAGTGCCCAACCACTCTCTCAGGAAAGAGCTGCTTCCTCAGATCCAATCTAACCCTCTCCTGACACAGCCTGAGGTCACTTTCCCTCTCATTAGTAATTCAGGAGAAGAGAGCAGCACCAGCCTGCTACAACCTCCTGTTAAGTAGCTGTAGAGAGCTATGAGGTCTCCTCTCAGCTTCCTCTCCTCTAGAATAAATAACCCCAGCACCCTCAGCTGCTCCTCACAGGGCTGGTTTCTCCAGCCCTCTCCCAAACCTCGTTGCCCTTCTCTGGCCCCACTCCAGCCCCTCAATGCCCTTCTGACCCTGTGGTGCCCAACACTGCACCCAGTACTCAAGGTGCAGCCTCAGAGTACAGCAGCACCATCCCCTCCCTCCTGCTGCTGTTGGCACCATTCCTGATCCAGGCCAGGATGCTGTTGGCCTTCTTGGCCACCTGGGCACCCTGCTGACTCCTGTTCAGCCAGCTGCCAGCCAGCACCCCCAGATCCTTTTCCCCCAGGCAGCTCCCCAGCCACTCTGCCCTCAACCTGTGGCCCTGGGGTTGTTTTTATGGGGTTTATTTTTTACCAGCACTTACGGGGGGAGCATTTGGGAGAGCAGCTTTTCTGTCTTCTGCTTTTCAATCTCTAGCTCTTCAGTCCTCTCCCTGATTAAATCTTCCAGGTTGCTGGAATACTGCTCGAGCATCCTGAGCATTGAGTCAATGATGTTGGTCTTTTTCCCTTTGTTGATGGTTTTGAACTGGAACAAAAATCAAACTGGAGGGTGATTTCCCCATCTCGTCACCCCGACCATCACACTCTCACTTTGGAAAGGAACGAAGCTGATTTTAAAGGGAAAATGCTAAAGCCTGGCTTAACCAGAGCCAAGGAAAAGGGCAAACTAGGGGGCAAATTCCCAGTTCCAGAAGGACTCAGAACTGCTTGAGGGAGTCCAGCGCAGAGCCATGGGGATGATGAAAGGAGGGGAGCAGCTCCCCGAGGAGCTGGGTCTCTTGAGCTTGGAATAAAGGAGCCTGAGGAAGGGACCCCATGGCTGTTGATCAATGCAGTCAGGAGGAAGGAGCCAGGCTCTGCTCAGTGGCCCCCACCCAGCTCTCCTGTAGCCCCCCCCTTCAGACACTGGAAGGCTCCTATAAGATCACCATGGTGTCTCTGCTCCTCCAGGCTGAACAGCCCCATCTCTCTCAGCCTGTCCCCGTAGGAAAGGTGCTCCAGCCCTCCCCTCATCCTCATGGCCCTCCAACAGCTCAATCCCCTCCCTCTGTTGGAGGCTCCAGCACTGAACGCAGTACTGCAGATGGGGTCTCATGAGAGCAGAGTAGAGGGGAAGGACCCCCTCCCTCGACCTACTGGTCACGTTTTTGATCTCCTGAAGACCATTCACGTGGGTACCTTGCAAATGTGACGACATCAAGCCCACCTCCAGCCTGCCTCACCCCCCAAGTTGAGGACAAGATGTGAAGCAGACGACATGACCCATCAGATAACCCGACAGCAAAGGCATGACTACAGCTCTGGGACTTCTCCAGTCGTTATCCAAGTGTTCCCTTGGAGAAGAAGCCCCACGCTTTCCTGTGACACAAAGGATTGCACCTGCTGCTCCGTTCACCGACCTTATGAAATACCTCCTCAAAGCTCGGGCGTCGTTCAGGGGCTTCACCCCAGCATTGCTTCATTACCTGGATGCACTCCAGGGGGGCCAGCTCGGGGGCTACGTTTGGGCGGCACAGGGGAGGGGGCTTCTTCACTTTCTTTATGATTTCTGTGACAAAGAGAAGAAGGGGGAAGCCTGTTGTGAGACGGAGGGTCTTGGGTGGAGGGAAAGACACGGACCATTTCACGTCTCCCCTGCACGCTCCTTCAGCCATCGCTGCTGATCCTTGGCACCCAACAACTGTCTCAAATAAACCCGGGAGGTTTCGTTGCCAGGAGACTCTTGGAGGATTTAAAACATAAACATTCATCTGCCTTCTTGGCCCTAGAGGACCAGGTTATGAGCTGGATGGGGGGAAGGCTGTGTGACAGGAGGTCATGAGCCTGCAAGCCTGTGTTTAATGGAATTGCCTCTGTCTTGCTCCATTAGGGTCTGCAGCCCTCTAAGAGAGCAGAGGGTTATGGCCAAGCCCAGACAGGAAGAAAACCAGCCCCTGATGCTTCATCCTTAACTGGGAACCAGTATGTAGGAGGTTGATGGGAACAGAGACAGTGGAAAATATTTTAAGGAGGGGGTGGAGTTTGGGTTCAAAACAACAGCTGGCAAGAGACTCTCTATGCAGAGGTGAAATTAGAGGAATAAAGACCTAGGCTTGNGGGGTCTCATGAGAGCAGAGTAGAGGGGAAGGACCCCCTCCCTCGACCTACTGGTCACGTTTTTGATCTCCTGAAGACCATTCACGTGGGTACCTTGCAAATGTGACGACATCAAGCCCACCTCCAGCCTGCCTCACCCCCCAAGTTGAGGACAAGATGTGAAGCAGACGACATGACCCATCAGATAACCCGACAGCAAAGGCATGACTACAGCTCTGGGACTTCTCCAGTCGTTATCTCAGTGTTCCCTTGGAGAAGAAGCCCCACGCTTTCCTGTGACACAAAGGATTGCACCTGCTGCTCCGTTCACCGACCTTATGAAATACCTCCTCAAAGCTCGGGCGTCGTTCAGGGGCTTCACCCCAGCATTGCTTCATTACCTGGATGCACTCCAGGGGGGCCAGCTCGGGGGCTACGTTTGGGCGGCACAGGGGAGGGGGCTTCTTCACTTTCTTTATGATTTCTGTGACAAAGAGAAGAAGGGGGAAGCCTGTTGTGAGACGGAGGGTCTTGGGTGGAGGGAAAGACACGGACCATTTCACGTCTCCCCTGCACGCTCCTTCAGCCATCGCTGCTGATCCTTGGCACCCAACAACTGTCTCAAATAAACCCGGGAGGTTTCGTTGCCAGGAGACTCTTGGAGGATTTAAAACATAAACATTCATCTGCCTTCTTGGCCCTAGAGGACCAGGTTATGAGCTGGATGGGGGGAAGGCTGTGTGACAGGAGGTCATGAGCCTGCAAGCCTGTGTTTAATGGAATTGCCTCTGTCTTGCTCCATTAGGGTCTGCAGCCCTCTAAGAGAGCAGAGGGTTATGGCCAAGCCCAGACAGGAAGAAAACCAGCCCCTGATGCTTCATCCTTAACTGGGAACCAGTATGTAGGAGGTTGATGGGAACAGAGACAGTGGAAAATATTTTAAGGAGGGGGTGGAGTTTGGGTTCAAAACAACAGCTGGCAAGAGACTCTCTATGCAGAGGTGAAATTAGAGGAATAAAGACCTAGGCTTGGACTTCCAGACCAAGAAGGCAGCCCTCGGATTTGTGGTTGTTAGATAAACCAGTCCTGCAGAGAAAGAGCAGAGCTGCAGTGTCATTGGCAGCTGAAGCATGAACAGGGGACAGTGGTGTCTCACCCCAGCCTGGACTTTGATTTGGGTTTTTCCTCAGTAGGAATAACATAGATCCATGGAAAGGTTCAGGTTGGAAGGGATCTTAGAGATCACCCAGTTCCAACCCCCCTGCCATGAGCAGGGACACCCTCCCCAGACCAGGGTGCTCAAGGCTCCAGCCAGTCTGGCCTTGAACACTGCCAGGGAGCTGGGGGGCAGCCACAACCTCCCTGGGCAACCTGGTCCAGGGTCTCAGCACCCTCATCGTGAAGAGCTTCCTCCTGACCTCCAGTCTAAACCTCCCCTCTTCCAGCTGGAAGCCATTCCCCCTGGTCCTTCCACTCCAAGCCCTTGGAAACAGCTCCATCCCAGAGGAAACAGAGAGTTTGGATGGTAGAACTACAGCATCCTGCCTCAAAAAAGACCCCGAAGCCATCGCATTTGAAGATCTCATTCTGTGTAGAGCAGAGCAGCCAGGGAGAGTAAAAACCAGTTCCTTTTTGGCAGGAGCTCTGCATCTCCACAGCTGTTACTGGGAGTACTCAGGGCTTTTTCAGTGTTGACAGCTTATTTTAAAGGTCCTTGGCTCATCCCACCCAGCTCCACCACACAGACTCAGCAAAGCACCTGGCTCAAATCCTCCTGGGGTCAGCTAAGGGGAAAAATGCCTTCCCCAGTCAGTTTTAAAGATCACACCACCACTGAAAGCCCCCTGAGGATGTGGATTCAAGGAGGAGAAATCCATCATTCTATCGGGTCAGGGAGCTGGAGTGCAGGACATCCAACACCTTCTGGAGGTGCCCCATGGGGACTGGGTGATGGGAACACCTGCTAGTTATATAAAATAGCTAAGAGCATGCTGGCCTGCACCAGCAATAGCGTGGCCAGCAGGGCTAGAGAGGCACTCGGTGTGGTCTTAAAAGCCAGAAGAGTTGCCTACCTTCAGCCGAGAGCTCTGACATGCAGTACGGAGGGCCCCGAACGACCACTTCTTGGAGGATGATTGCAAAGCTGTAGATGTCCCCTTGGAAGGTGCCTTTTCTGCACATGTCCGGATCCCTCAGCAGCTCAGGAGCAGTCCAGAGCAGCTCTGAAACAATCAAGAGCATCACCTTTCTTACACGGGAGCTCGGACGGGTGGTCATTAAGGGCTTAGACGACCCTTTTTGTTTCAGCCACTTGAGGAAGGGTTGGGATAGACTTGGTTGGTTAGGGGATCAAGGCTTTTTATTTCTTGAGGTGTGCTGGAAACAGTCATTGTCAAAGTTCTACTCTACCTCTTAAAAAGCTTCTACTTGCTCCAAAACATTAGCTGTTCCAACAGCTACCATGACCACTTCTCATAATGAGACACCCTGCCCTTCAGCACTGCCAGGGCTGAGGGAGCAGCCACAGCCTCCCTGGGCACCCTGTGCCAGGGCCTCAGCACCCTCCCAGGGAGCTCAGATCCCATCTCCATCTCCCCTCCTGGAGCTGGAACCCAGCCCCCTTGTTCCAGCACCAAAGGCCCCAGGAAAAAGCCCCTCTCCAGCTCTCCTGGAGACCTGCAGGGACTGGAAGCTGCTCTGAGGTCCCCCAGACTCTTCTCCAGCTGAACCACCCCAACTCCCTCATTCTGTCCCCAGAGCAGAAGGGCTCCTCTGATCATTCTTGTGGCCTCCTTTGACCTCACCCCAATAGCTCTAGTGCTGGGGACTCCAGAATTGGATGTAGGTCTCAAGGTGAGGTCTCAAAGTGGGGGAGAAGGCTCTCTTGACTTGCTGGTGGCAAAAGCTGTTTCAAAGAGCCCTGCACCTTGTGTCTCAGGTGGAGTACTTCTACAAAACGAGGCTCCTTGCACTTGAGTTAACACAAAACCTCACAGGTAGGGTTGGGTCTGAGGATATAAAGCCCATTCTGCCAGTCATAGAAAGATGAAGGAGGTTGGTCTCTTCTCCCCAGTCACCAGGACAAGCAGAAATGGCCTCAAGTCACCCTAGGGGAGGATTAGGTTGGCCATCAGGAGCAATCTCTTCCCTGACAGAGTGCTCAGGGGTTGGAACAGGCTGCCCAGGGAGGGGGAGAGAGTCACCATCCCTGGAGGGGTTCAACCCCTGATTAGCTGTAGCCCTGGGGAACAGGGTTTAGTGTGCAGGTTGGGATGGTGGTTGGACTGGATGAGCTAGGAGGCCTCTTCCAACCTGAATGATTCTATGATTTGTGTGGAGGTAGCCAGATGTCATGAGCCTGAGCCCATAAACCCTTCTGCATCCACTGGACCACGATGACACTAGCGCAGGCATCTGTGAAAGCAGTGGGCAAAGAATTTGGGGAACAAAAGTCCTTATAGCACCAACCTTCCGGGGGTGGCTGGATATAGGGGCATTTCTGTGCTTCTAGGAGCTCGTTGTAGCCATAGTCCGTGATCTTCAGCACGAACCGGCCGTCCACAACACAGTTGCGAGACTTGAGGCGCCCGTGGGCGAAATCCCGGTGATGTAAATATCTGATTCCCTAAAAAACAGGGGGGAAAAATGAGGTGGCTTCCAAGAATTACTGAGGTTGGTCCTAAGAATGACACGATCCAGCAGAAATCAGAGACACCGAGGCATCTCGGGGGACGTCAGATACAGCATCGAGTCAGTGCCGGATGGAGGACGCACATTGCTACCCAGGAAACAAGGGGAATGGTTGAGAAATAGGTTAGGAATAAGAATTTAATTAGATTCAACCTCGAGCAGTGTTGGGAAGGGTTTAGGAACAGTCAGAGCATCCCTCTGGAGCCCTAGGACTCGGTGCACTTGAGAGGTTAAGGAGGTCTACACGAGGGGTACTCAATGGCTAGGTAAAAGGAAGGCATCAAATCAAGGACCGTAGAGCATCGTGGGCTGTAAGAGCACTTGTGGCCTCCTGTAGAGCAGCAGCCTGAATCAGTAGTCCACTAACAAGGGATGAAGACACACGGGACACGACTGGAAGTGTGCGAGCACTCTCCCAAAGCGACCACAGGAGTAGCCACCCTGTGAGAGGGGATGGTTACCATTCGGTTCTGCTCAGGATGAAGGATCTCTGGAAAGAGAACCTGTCACCACCATCATCTCTGCGGGTGATCAGTTCTACTCCTCCTGCCAGAGAGCAGCAATACAAGATGAGAGCTCTCCGCTAAAGACCCTGTGCACCAGTACAATCACATCCACAGGGGTTTTCCCCTGCATAAAGCCCCCACAGCCCTGGATGAAGCCACTACATCAGCACAGAAAGCCCCTGCAGGTCACTCCCCAGCGGGAGCACTGGATTTACTTTGATTAGATCCATCACGAGAGATGACTTGAACATCCAATCCAGCTTCATATCGTCATTCCTCAGCAGGTCCTCCAGGCTCCCTCGGGAGCAGTACTCCGTCACGATGGCAAAGATGCCACAGTCGAAGAAGAAGCCCAGGAAGAGATTGACATTTTCGTGCCGCAGGTCCTTCATCTGCAACAGGACAGCGAATCACAGCGACACCGAGACCGGCCAGACCCCTGCCCAGCAGCTTCTCATGCAGTTTGAGGAGAGATTTTATCTCGTTCCAGTGATGTCCAGCTCTTTGTGTCACTAGAGTCAAGGAGGCTGAGGGGGGACCTCATTCCTGTCTATCAGTATCTGAGGAGTGGGTGTCAGGATGACACTGGGTCCCNGCCCTTGGCCTTTGGTGCCACCTGGGCACCCTGCTGGCTCCTGTTTGTCACCCAGTGCTGCCAGGTCCCTTCCCACCACATTTCACTGGCCAACACTCATTGGCAGCCACGAACTCTAACTGAATGGACAACCAGAACTCAAAGAAAACAAAACACACCCTACAGAGGCAAAAGACCCCCACAGAAGGTTCTCCCCACATTGCCCCTCCAGCCCCCATTCCTACCTTCCTCAAGATGCTGGTAGAGCTTTGCTGCAGGTTGTGAACTGCTCCCACCTGGAATTTTTTCAGCCATACCCAGTCTCCCTGTGGATGAAGGGCAGAGAAAGTGTAGGGGCAAGAGCTCACACTGGGAGCTGGGGCTGCAGGTCCTCAACCTGGGAAGCGCTCAGGGAATATTCAGTGTCCTTTGCAGTAGATGCTTTCTGAACTGCACCCAGAGAAGAGAATCCACAGCACAGCATCAGAGTATGGGGTTGGGAAGGACATCTGGGTGGAGACCTCATACCTGGAGAGTCTGTCAGTGTCTCCTGAACAACAATAAAGGGATTAAAAAGGAAGCTCTGTCCAGAGCACTTCCCTGGCCTTAATTTCTCCCAGGCACCCAGTGCCAGGATGAGAGGGCAGGGGCTGAAGCTGCCAGGGGAGGGTGAGGTTGGCTGTCAGGAAGCCCTTCCTCAGGGAAAGGGTGCTCAGAGCCTGGACTGGACTGCCCAGGGCAGTGGGGGAGTCCCCGTGTCTGGAGGTGTTGAAGGACAGCCTGGCTGTGGCCCTGAGTGCCCTGGGGTGGCCGCTGGGGTGCTGTTAGGGTGCTGGGCTGGGCTAGAGGAGCTCAGAGGGCTTTGCCAGCCTCAATCATTCTGGGATGCTGTGATTCTGAACCAGTTTATCTGCTCCTTTTCATAGAAGCCACTGGATGTCGAATACCACCACCGATGTCGAATACCACCACCCAACATCACCTCCAGTGCCCAGGTGAGGAGGGGGGAGTAACATGAGCTCCAACACCAGCAAGTCCATGCTTGGGCACAACCTGTTCTCACTGTGTTCCTATCCTAGGTCCCACAGGACTGCAGACCAACACTTCCCTTGCTCAGCCAGCTCAGGGAGCAGAAGAGCTGGAAGAAGGCTGCCCGAGGTCCCTACCTACCTCATGTAAAGCAACGTTGGTGGTTTCATGGGTGGCAGCTGCACTCTTCAGGGAGGAGGAGCGGGTTACAGATTTCAAGCTTCTGCCATCAGTGACCACGCTGTTTTCATCAGCCAGACTGTCCAAGGTCAGCCTCTGGAAGGCAGGGAGGGCAGGAGCAAGGCAGTTAGCACCTCTGCATGCAAACCCCTGCTCCAGCTCTGCCTCAGGCCATGCACTTCACCCAGGCTAGGAACTTCCCAGCCTTCCCATCCCTCCCTTAGAAGCATCATAAGGTTGACTCTCTTTAGGTGCTTCTGCAGCGATGGAGCTGCCATGGCTTGCTGGAGACACCAGAGGAGGCAGATGTCTCTGTCAGCAAGGTACTCAGACTCATGGACTGGCTCACATTGGAGGGGACCACCTCACAGATCATCTACTCCACTGGACTGGACTGCCCAGGGCAGTGGGAGAGTCCCTGTGTCTGGAGGTGTTGAAGGACAGCCTGGTGGTGGCCCTGAGCACCTGGGGTGGCCACTGGGTTGATGCTGGGGGAGCTCAGAGGGCTCTGCCAGCCTCAATCACTCTGGGATGCTGTGATTCCTTTCACTAGCTGGAGGGCTCACCTTCTTATGTAGCTCTGGGATGATGAAGATGAGGTCATCCATGGTCAGTATGATCTTGTTTGGTCCCTTGAAGATCTGGCTGTTCAAGATATTGTGCCTGGGAAGGGTGGAGAAGCACAAATCCCATTCTTAGGTAGGGAACCAACTCCGAGTTCCCCACATCTGGCCTCCCTGGGTAAGGAAAGTGCAGCGTGTGGTGTGGCAGCAGCGATGGGCACATGGGGCAGCAGCAGAGAGGAGACAATGTCCTGGTTTGGACTGGAATCCTCAAACAGCAAATGTTTTGACCAGAATAACCCCCTGCAGCTCCAGCCTGGGGGCTGAGCGGCTGGAGAGCAGCCTGGCAGAGAGGGCTCTGGCAGCACTGGGTGACAACCAACCGAACAGGAGCCAGCAGGGTGCCCAATACCCCCCCTACCATACGTGCAGCTTTGCAACCACACATCCCCAAGCCTGCAACGCTGCACGGGGTGGTTTTGACCTCCTTGCAATGACTGCAAGCTCACACAGAGTCAAACAGCACAAGGGGATGAGGTCTTGGAAGCAGTGCTGCTGAACCAGTGCTGTTGCTCTTGATCAGGAGTAATTAGATCAAGACGACTGTGCTGATTCAGATCTACTTCTTCCAGGACCCCAGCCAGATGGGATGTCTATCACACACTGCATAACACAAGACAAATGTGCTTCTGGCACCTCCAGGGGATTCTGATGCCTGTTTTCCAGGGGATGACTCCCTGTGAAACTCGGGGGGCTATCAGAACTGCCACGGGTGAGAGAAAAGCAATCAGTGGAGTTACCAGACCAGCAGAGCCCACCCTCTGCCTCTCAGCCCAGCTCCTCTGGAACTCTGAGATCAGAAGAGAGTGCAACAAGAAATGGCCCTCAGTGTCAAGGACTTCCCCCTGTGCTCAACACTACTGAGGCTTCATCTCGAGTGCTGGGGTCAGGTTTGGGCACCTCAATACTACAAGGACACTGAGGGGCTGGAGCAGGGTCAGAGAAGGGCAACGGAGCTGGGGAAGGGTCTGGAGGGAGGCTGAGGGAGCTGGGGTTGTTTAGTCTGGAGAGAAGGAGGCTGAGAGGAGACCACCTTGCTCTTTACAGCTCCCTGACAGGGAGGTGCAGAGCTGGGGGTCGGTGTCTTCTCCCCAGTCACCAGTGACAGGGCAAGAGCCTCAAGAGGTGCCAGGGGAGGGTGAGGTTGACCATCAGGGGAAATCTCTTCCCTGACAGAGTGCTCAGGGATTGCCCAGGAGTCATCCCTGGAGGGGTTCACTGATCATCTGTGGCCCTGGGGAACAGGGTTTAGTGGAGAGGGTGCGACTGGGGTGATGGTTGGGCTGGAAGAGCTTGGAGGGCTCTTCCAACCTGAATGATTCTATGAGTAGGACTCCTTTTGCTCACTCCACTGCAGAAGGAACCTGCTTTCCCAGTACCAACTGATCACTGCGGGGGTTTCAGAAGAGCACAGACAGGTTCTGGAGTTCAGGGGGAAACAAAATCATCATGGTAGGGTCATTGGTTATCATTGTTCTCTAATTGCTTTGTCCTGAGCCACCCCCCTCAGCCTCATGCACAAAACCTCACCACTTAAGTACTTCCCACCTCCCTCCATCAATCACATCCTCTCCCTTAACCATGGACCAAGATCCCCCTCTTACGAAGGCAAAGCACAGCAAGTGCAGCGACTCCTAAGGTCAGGCAGCAGAACCAAGCCAAGAGCCCCCCCATTTGAACTCAGACCATGCTGTCGATTAAACTCAGCCCCAGACACCCCTTCCTCCACACAAACCCTGCTCTGAGTCACTCTAGACTTTATTTTCCCCACCCTTGCAGATGGCCACACGGCTCTTCTCATGGCTGAGCCTCCCCGAGCACAGTCTGGTCCTCGTGGAACAGCTTCCAAGTGCAGGAGGCACAAAGCCCGTCTGCTCTTCACGTCATTGTAGAGGCTGGTGGCCAAGGGCTTTAAAGAGTGAGTGATGAGGCTACCTCGGTGCCTGCAGCACTAAGGCAGCAGCAGCAGCTGCTCTGTGGTGTAAGCAGTGGGACTGCTTGGGGTGCTGCTGGCTGGGTGGCCCTGTATCGTCTGGGTTAAGAGGGATGATTCAGGAGCTGAGAGAAAAGATGGGTTTGGATGGTGTGAGAGGCAAAGGACGGGACAATGCAGACTCCCTGCTCTGCCTTCTGAGGTTACTGCCTTCCAGCATCACTCTGATTTCAGTCATACACTACAATAATGAGAGAAAAACTACTCCAGGAGCAAATTCGGAGCAGATTAACTAAGATTTTGGCCATAAAGCCCCTGTCAAATAGCTCCTGGATCACCAAGCCCATTCCATGACTGGATAGAGAGTCAGGAGACAAGTGGGGTCAGTGAAGTTGTTGGGAAATGTCACTCCCTGAGCAGACTACTTCATTCACTCTAAAGATTCCATGCCCCAGACTACTACATACCACAGCATCACCAGATCTCAGCATCACTGAGGCTGGCAAAGCCCTCTGAGCTCCTCCAGCCCAGCCCAGCACCTAACATCACCCCAGC
>VZRI01009324.1:83879-221644 GCA_013397515.1 Upupa epops | reverse complement strand
CCTATCTCTCCTGAATAGTGTATACCCATCCAATCCAACAGTGCAGTCGTAGTGTTCAAGGCCAGATTGGATGGGGCCTTGAGCAACCTGGTCTAGTGAGGGATGTCCCTGCTCATGGCAGTGGGGTTGGAACTAGATGATCTTTAAGGTCCCATCCAACCTTAACCATTCTATCAATGTGTGAATCTATGAAAACCGTTTTGATGTCACATGGGCTCGTGCACCAGCAACTTTATTCAAAAGTGCTTAGATTCTTCCCTCGAAAGCAATGTCTCCAGCCACAGAAGCCACGGTTAGCTCAGCAACTGTAGCAGCAGTACTATTCAGTACTCAGCACAAGCAATCTTATTCCTTGATGCACTAAGAAGTTTTTACTGTCAAAGCAACAATGAGGGATAAGGTGAAGGTCTAATAAATACAGTGGATGAACTGAGAGATATGAGTATTAAATATCAAGGACAAATCTGAATATTTACATTTTTCTGTAATGCAGTTTTTTATGTTCATAACTCTTTGTATTGTAGTATACATACTCTCTGAACTTCTGTGTGTCAGAGTAAATGTGAGGGATAAGGTGAAAGTCTAATAAATAAAGTAGATGAGCTGAATGATATAAGTATTAAACACCAAGGACAAAGCAAAGCATTTACATTTCATACTAAATCCTTTTCTGTCCTGTATCACTAGTTTCTTATTATATATATTCAGGTGAATGTCTGAAAGTTTATAAAAATTATACAATATGTACAATCTATTTTTATAAATGAAGAGATAAGCTAGAAAATTGTTTGGAGACAAGATAGGTTCCCAGCAAATCTGGAGCCATTTTTCTGGTGTAGGTGGAGGTGAGTCTCAGCTCTGATCACAGAAACACAGAATGGCAGGGACTGAAAGGGACCTCTGAAGATATCTAGTCCAGCCCCATTACTAGACTAGGATCACCTAGAGAAGACAGGACAGGAATTTGTCCAGGCAGGTCTTGAATGTCTCTATAACAGGAGACTCCACAACCACTCTATACAGCCTCTTCCAGGGCTCTGTTACCCTCACAGTGAATTTTCTTTCCCTTATATTTAGATAGATTATCCTATGTTTTCATTTGTGACCACCGTCCCTTGTTCTGTCACTGGGCATCGCCAAGATCCTCCTAACACTTGCCCTTGTAAGCATTAATGAGATACTCCCTCAGTCTCCTCTCCAGACTAAATAGCCCCAGCTCTTTCAGCCTTTCTTCCTAAGGAAGATGCTCCAGCTTCTTTGATCATCTTAGTGGCTTTAGATTCTCCAGTAGTGTCTTGTCCTTTCTGAGTTTAGAAGCCCAAATCAGGGGTATGTTATCTACTTATCAGGTCTAAGTTGCATTTTCAGGGTACTAATTCCTCTCTCTTGTCCCTAGGAATATATTTCGTAGGAATAACAACCTCAGTAAAATATTCCATTTTTAATCACTGTGAAAGTTTAAGAAAGCACAAGTAAACTTTAAGAATGCACAAGGTCCTCCGCAATGTCTTGCATGTCGGGACAAATGAAGATGTGGTTGAGTCCTTTGATCATGTTGCCTGTGAGAGCTGACCCATACTTTTGTCACTGTCACTGAAAGTCACACACATTATGTGGTAGCTGTGCAACAATTATTTCTGCCCAATAGGCTGGTTGGAAATGGCAGACATTTTCCTCCATGGAAGATGCCGCATTTTCCTAACAGTTGCATTCAGCGGTAGTTCCTAGGAAAAGTAGCCTTAGGCTATCTCTATATTTCCATGTTAGCATAGGTATCAAACACACTTGCTTCTGGTATATAAAGGTAGCCCACTCTTTGGCTCTGGTTCTAGATGAGATGGTCCACATATGGAAACTCAGGTTCAGGATTTCATGCTGTCCTCTGAAGGTGAGTGCAACTGACTTCCATAAGCTGACACTGAATACTTAAGCTTTGTTTTGAGCTCATTATTGAGGGTGGCATGAGTGCAGAAATGCTTGTGAAAAAACTAATGTTCAGCATGAATTCAGATGTTGTACAGAATGATGTATTTGCATTTTGAAAAGGTTTCTTAATGCTCATTAACTGCAGAGGTTCTGTTGTGTCTTCACAAGCCAGGATGCTTTGCTGCTAAAACTCAGTTCTTGACGGCTGGTTCAGCATATGAGCAGCATAGACTATAAGGAGCTATAGTTTAAAATAACTGCTGATGAGGAAACTTCTTTGGGAAACTTGCCAGGCTTATAAAAGAAAAAGATACCACAGCAGCACATAAAAACAGATAAATAATAAATTGCAACTTCGTCTGGAGCTATGGACTGTGTTAGTATTTACAGTTTTGAAAGGTTTTATGGAGAAAATATTTTATTTTTTATGTTTCGAAATATATAGCAACATAAACATGTAATGGTTGGCTTAACCTATAAAGAGTTTTCTAATCAGTAAGTTCCTGACAGAAGGTAAAAATTTGTATCTCAGTGCAGAATTTATTCATTTTTTCCTTTCTGTTTAATTTTCGAAGTCCAGGATGCCTTGAAGTTGCTTGACATTATAGAATAAATTTTCAAAGCTCCATGCAGGAGAGATGCCAACACAGAAAACATCAAGCAAACATTGAGTTATGTTTGTGCAACTCCTGTGTTGTGTTTAGATAATTTCTCCCATATATCTGCCTAAAGATAGGGTTTGCAACTAGACTGAAAATATAGATTGAGCTGGTTATTTTCCTTCTTCCATGTTATGTGGAAATTAATAAAGTAATTAAATGTTGCATTTACTGTTCATTGAATTACTTAGCTGTTGGTAATTATTAGTGTAATTACAAAGTGACATAAATAACCGTGTGGCTCAAATGTGCAATTACGTTCAATATATGCTGAGCCAGCAGACACAGAACATATTTTGCTGATTTTGCAGGTAATTAATAAAGGTCATGCAACGTGGCTTGTGCAAAGAGGTGTTAATAATGCAACACAGCCTACTTTTTGTTTGGCTTTTGCTTGTGGTTGCATTGAAGTACACTGCTAGTGAAATCAAACATAGCCAATGTAACTTGCCCATTGCAAAATGTACTTTAAGTAAAGATAAAGGCAGTTCTGCTCACTAGAGGCTGTCTTGTGATTTTTCTCTCTCCTGCTGAGACAACTGTACATATAGATTACTGCAGATTTGAAGATTTATGTGATTCTGCAATTTGATCCCAGTTTTCCTTGCAGTGTTGCCATGATTCTGACAAAGATATTACCCGTGTCCACACATGGAAACAGTTATATTATTGTTTCCTATTTAGTGGTCTTTTTACTGTAATTAAATGTGCCTGGCACTACTGTCTGCTCACACCAATTATAAGAGAGACAGTGTTCTTACATTTCCTAAAATAGTTTTTTAAAAAGACAACAGCAGTTCATCAAATGTGAATGAAGTCATGACTCACAAGGTTGAACACAGCTACCCCATAAAACATAGCCATGCAGTATTTTGTAAGAGGTCAGCCACAACTAAACACTTGTATACCAGTCATCTGGTGTGGAATAGGAACAAATAAACACTCATACATCTTCTTTAAGCATCTGGCTGCTACTATAGAGACTGCCTCAAGTCTGCTCTGTTTCTTTAACTGCACTGGCATTAAGTTTGATTCTACTAGCTTGCATTCATATTAAAGAGCTCTTCCAGGTAGCAAAGGTGTCAGGAGGACACTGTTCTGCACTATGCTGAGGTTTTATCCTTTCCACTGCAGTGCAGACTCTGGCAGATTACGGCCATGTCTGACCCGTTTGTATGTCTGGGTGTACTAGTTATCCTGACTCAGCTAGCAGAGAAATAAAGAACAGCATAAAACTTGGGACTGTATTTGTAAGCTACTGACAGTTTCTTCCTAAATAACCCTAAAACCTCTGGGATCAACTGACCTTAAAGAAAATTCTTCTACCAGCACCACAGGGCTGTTCTGGGCTGGTGACTGGAGCCATCTTTTCTGCATGGGCTCTGTATTGCCTATAAATTGTGGCTGCTGGAGCAGGTCCAGAGGCTACTGCTCTGTGTGGTGTCATGAAAGCTGTTGCTGCTTCCTGAGGCCCTTTGACTCTTTATGCCTGAAGAACTTGGGAAGACTGACTGATGGACAGGAATACATGGATGATGCAGAGAATAAAAAGGAGGAGGATGAAGAAAGGAAGATGCTAGGTGTGTCCCAGATCACTGTCTATGAAAAGTATAGTGCTGTTCCAGGAGAAACATCCTGACCTGAATGTCCCTTGTTCATGGTGGTGAGACTGTGGGAGTGATAACACTGCTAGTCCTTCAGGGCCAGGCCGGGCCTGGTTCAAGAAGTCCCTGGGCCCCAGGACCAACCCGAGTGGTCATTGTGGCAGTGGAGCCTAAGATGGATCCCATGGATGCCCCACAGTGTGGCCTGGCCCCTAGTGGTGAGTGAGCCTGAAATCGGACGAGAATGCTTTGGTGTTTGATACCAGAAACAGTGGGCTTGTCATGTAATAAAAATCACAGAACTAGTCAAATGACTGCATGGAGAAAACCTCTGTGGGCAGGGTGTGCATGCTGTGATGCATCTCGGAGGCCCCTTCCCTGCCTCACCACTTGGGGCTCCTATCATGAACAGGGACACAACATTACTGATGTTAATGGATTTTTCTGTAAGGTGCAGAGAGCTGCTTCTGGGAAGGAACAGCCCTATCCATCAGTATGGATGGGAACTGACCTACTCAAGAACAGCTGTGATGAAAAGAACATAAAGAGATGCTGATGAGTCACAGGATGACCATGAGTGAATGGTGTGCCCTTGTGGCCAAGAAAGCCAGTGGTCTCCTTGGGTGCATTAAGAAAAGCATAGCCAGCAGGTCAAGGGAGATTGTTCTATTGTTCTGCTTTGCCCTGGTGAGGCCACATCTGGAACAGTGTGTTCAGTTCTGGGCTCCCCAGTTCGAGGACAGGGCACTAGTGGAGAGATTCTAGAAGCTATGTAGGTGGATTTATAACACCTAATCCTATTTTAGTGCCTCACCAGCCATATCCTTTATGTCTTCCAAACTAGTTGGCTCAGATTTATAACCCTCTTCCTGACATGTCTTATGAAAGTACATTCCAGATTTTGTAAAGACTCCCTTCTTTATTTTACCACATGGGACTATATAGCCCAGAGAAGAGAAGACTCTGAGTGGACCTCATCATTACCTTTAAATATGTATAAGGTGGGTTTCAAGAGGACAGGACCAGATTCTCCACAGTGACATCTAGTAATCAGACAAGGGGTAGTTGGCACAAACTGGATTATAGGAGGCTCCATCAAAAGATACAGAAAACATTTTCACAGGATGACAAATCACTGGAAGAGGCTGCCCAGAGAGGTTTCATGATCTCCCTCTCTGGAGACATTCACAGGTCTGGAGGCAGGTTTTGACCTGTCTGGACATATTCCTAATCTTCTGTAGGTCATTCTGTGTTGTCAGCACTGTTGGACTAGGTGAACTTCCCTTCCAACCCTTACCATTCTGTGTTAGCTCTGATAAATAGTATTGTGAATTGCACTGTACAAACCCTGCTTTCTGATTGTAGTCATGTGGAACCAGGATCTTCTGGCTGGAACCTTTTCACCAAGGGATCATGGGAAAATAAATAGTGTTAAAATTTGTTTGTCATATGTAGTCTTGTACTAACCAGAACCCTGATTTAACACTATAAACCCAAGACAAAGGTATGCCCTGTATATTATCAATAGTTACAAGTAAACAAGTAGCTAAGACTGCACTGGGTTTTAGTGAGTCCTGGTTCATGAAGATGCAGACTGGCAGATAGGCTAAAGTAGGATAAGACATACAGGGTGTAATGCTCAAATTTAATGCCAGGAAGCTGCTTCTGCAACATTTATCCTAACAATTCTCATGCTTTCCTAGATTTTTTTTTTTTTCATACAGTAGCAACAAGTGCTGTTGGAGGCAGAAAATGGATGGTCTGAGCAGAAAGAGTCTAACAGAAAGGGCCTCTGCTGCCATCCTGTTCTGCCTTGCTGGATGTGCACAACTTGACATTGAATTAAACCCTCATAAAGTCCTGTTGCCCTCTTGGGTTCATGAATTTTTTTTGGAAACTTGTACCCCCCCAGCAGTATTTGAACACTGTAACCATGCTGCTTATTACAATAGTTATGTAAAGTAGTCTGCAGTCAAACAATTGTACCAGGGATTTGGACCAGATTTAAAGAATCAAGTTTGTTCCTCAATACTGAGGGGAACAAAGGAGAAACTTGTGAAGAGGGAAAATAGTTACTGCATTAATTTTCTAATTGCCAAGTTCTTTGTAAAATGCTTAGAAAAGCAGAAACAACATTCAATGTTTGCTTGTCTTTCACCTCATCTGTGTTTTATTTTCTCAACACTATGGTATGAATATTGTCTGAGGGTCAGATGGAAGGATGCAAAACCTCCAATGTACGTGATTCTTAAGCACAGCAATGGCATCTAGTGCTCGAAAGTGTTTGCACCCGAATTCTGATATATATATATCAGGACATGGAGTCATAATATCTGTATTCATGTTGCTCAAAGGCAAACTCTTAGTATTTTGTAGGTATTTGTGTGAACATTTGCTCTAGCTTTTCCCTGTAGACCTTGACAAAGTAGTCCCTTGAACTCTTACATGTTCACATACTGAAGATCAGCCCTGTAGACCTTTACCTGCCATCCCTATGTGTCTTTTCCATTAAGGAGTTACTCTTCAATTTACTGAGGTGTTTGCAAATATTGTGCCCCTTTGGTAGGCTGGTAGAAAAGCAGGACTTAACACATGCCTTGGATACTGAACAGTGTCTGTCTCTCTGATCACTGTTTTTTAAAAAATAAAGCAAACAGATTGGAAAGAATGGAAGGGTCAGAGGATACAACTGTCAGTGGTATGATGATGTCACTTCATGGTGATGCTTTTTAGAAGATAAAACAGAATGTTGTCACCTTTAGATGGTTCTTTGATATACTAAAGGTCATCTTCTTCCATAAATTTCTGTGTGAATAAAGTGCATGCAGTATACTATAGGTTTGGCATTGCAGTCAATGGGAATGATTTTTTTGACCTTAGTTTGCTCTGGACTAGGTCTGTGGTGTCCAGCAGTGAATTTACGGTGCCATCTAAGCCCTGCAGAGTATGCATGAGTCATCTCCAGGGTACTGAGGCAGTCTCAGTAAATAAGACAAGACAGCTTCCTTCTCAACAGGTGAACCAAATCCACAAAGTAATTTTTTTTTTTTCCCAAGGAAGCAAAAGGTTAATTTGAAGTGCTCATGGCCTTCCATGAATCAAATGAAGCAATCCAATGCCTGAGTTTTAAAAGCATCCGTAAATTAGAAGGGTGTACTGTGCACATCAAAAAGAGGGTTATCAAAGATTAATAAAAAGAGAGAGGAGAGAGAGTCTTTTCTAGAAACTCTCTCATAACTCCCAACTAACCTGGAGAGTTCAGTTCACCTATTTGGGATCCAGTTAGCACACACCATACTGCAAACCCCAAGGCAACATTACAGAAATACTAGAAGGGAGATTCACAGGTATTTTGGGAATGTGGATAATGAAAATGGGGAATAAGTTGAATATGTTAGAATATATGTAAGGAAAAAGCAAATATCTAAGAAAAAATTATTTCAGCTATTTTATCCTGTTTGAACCCTGTTTATTTTCTAATGTCAGCTCTATCTGAAAGGCAAGTCATATAATGAAAAGAAATGCCAGTGGAAAATCAGGATTTTTCTGTAAAAGGCATTCATTAGGTGGAATGAAAAACTGATTTCTTAGAAAAAGGCTGAACTGGTCATGTAAAGGAAAAAGCTTATATCACAGAAGTAGCAGTCAGGACTGAGAAAACCACTCGTCTTGTGTTTTCAAATGGTTCAGGAAACTTCCTGAGCCCTTATTGAATTGTCATGCATATGCAGCAGACTGTTTATGTCTTCTGATTTTAGCTATTAACTCATGTATTTTATGCTTCTCTGTGCTTAGTATGAAATAGTGTGAATTAGCTCATACCATCCAGGGGACTGAACAGGATTTAGTAATAGTGTGCGAGGTGAATAGTGAATAATGTCCACTCATGGTGGAGATGTTACAACAGTCCTCAGACTGACAGGGCTAAAGATTAAAGAGTCTTGCAAATTCTTGCATGCGCCTTGTTGGTCCACTTAAGCAGATGCTGTGTTGTCTTAGCAAGATTGGACTCTTTAATAAAATTACAATAAAAATCCAAACCAAACTCACAATTATTCTGTTGAAATGCTGCATTTCAATTACATTGCATGCTTACCTCTCGTTAAAATTTGATTGAACTGAGTAATCTTGAGAAGTTCATATTTTGCACAGTAATCTGTCTTACCAAGCAGCAGATGGAAGAGCACAAGATGGAGAAGGAAACCAAAAGACCATGTAAAAGCAATTTAAAAACACTATAGAAAGGTGAGAGAAATCTGATAGCTAACTCATTGCTTTTTCATGGATAATTATTTATGATTGAAAAGTGTGAGGAGAAAATAACATTTGAGCTGGAACACTAGATCGAAACTTGCATCTCACAATGCCTGTGAAAGTGCCGGCCTGCCAAGATACTACCTGCTCCGTAGTCCTGGACAGAACTGTGTAATGCCTTGCCAAGTGGAGTGTGTACTTTGTGTACTAAACACAAAGCCTCTATAATTCACTACACCACAAACAGAGACAGAACAGTTTCATAGGAGAGGTGGCAAGAGGGAGAAAACAATCAGTGAAGCTTTGCATATTTCATGGAGTCTGATTTTCATTGCAAGTCCCAGTACACAATACTGATCTCCCTGACACTTTGACTGTAATACTAGTGAGTATATAGTCTTGAGGTAGTTTATCACATACAGCAAATGCTTTTTCTAGAGTTTCATCTTGGTAAAAGTGTTGACCTTGTATGTAAGCCCCCATTGCTGGTACTCACCAGCAGCCAGAACTTGTGGTCACAGTATCACAGTATGACAGTAATGATGAGGCTGGAAAAGACCTTAAAGATCATCCAGTCCAACTTAAAACCAACCAAGTAAACCTAAACATCTGACATCTAGGTCAGCACTTCATCCAGCCTAACCTCAAACACCTCCAGAGATGGTGACCCAACCACCTCCATGGGCAGCCCGTTCCAAAATCTGTCCATATATATATAATCACAGAATTGTTTTGGTTGGAAGATACTTCAATCAACTTTCTTCTCCTCATGGCTACTCTGAAAGCTTTAAAAAAGTCTGTGTTTCAGCATTCCTGTTCATGTTATTCAGCTTCAAAAAACAACCAAAATCTGAAACATAAACTGCTATCAACTTTGTGTTGCAAGAAAAAGCTGTTTCAATGTTTTGTGTCTACATTAATCACCACTCACGAGTTAAATAGCTAAATAGGTCAACTCTAAATACAGAAAGATTTGACTACTGGTACTTTGAATCTACAGTAATATCACCCCTCACTCTGATTCTGTAAGCCAACAAATTGTACTCCTATTTTCCCCAGTAAGTCATGTATCTAATTTCTTCTGAGCCTGCAATGAAGTTACAGCCAGCATGGTATTAGAGTTCATGCTGTTATAGCCCACAAGTCAGAGCATGAAACATTTCCTGCTGAATTTTGGACATGATATAATAGCAAGATTCCACCTGCTGGAAAATATCTATAAGCACAACAATGGTGGTGTTTATTCTTAGCCCAGGTTTTTCATTCTTCCTAGGCTTTTATTGATTTTTTTTTTCTCATCAGTGTTGTGTTTTGAGTGAATAAATACATGCAGAATTCAATATGCCTCTGGAGAGGTATTTCTTAATTATATTGCATGGGATCACCAATCTAATTATAAAACTTCAGTCATCTAGCCAGGGATCAGAAACATTCTCTTACTGGCTAAAGAGAAATTTTACATTTGTACACCATACTTCAGGAATAAATAAATGCAGGACTCTGTAAACTGGCACAAGCTGAGTTATGTCTTACAAGTACTTGTACACCTACACTTCTGCACAAGCTGTAGTCATCAGAGGTGCACAGGGATTGCTCTCCAAAACAGACTTTTCAAGGCATCCCACTTTCCTCACACCTAATTTTGCATGCTGAGTTGTTCAGCAGCTGCCGCTCATCCAATTTTTGCCCTGGAGGTTGATTTTGGATGAGAAAGGCATCTGCCAGTGTGTGGGTCCTGAGGCACGTTTTGCAAAGTTAAAGATGCCAATGTCAGTGTCTTAAAAATGCCTGGTATGGAAATCTAGGGTAGTATTTTTGAGGGACAGTTGGTATCACAAGAGCAGAATTGCTTTTGATATACAATGGGATTATGGATTATTAGATAGCATTAAAAGTTTTATTCTAGTAATGTTTAAAAATTGTATGTAAGTACCCTTGGGATTTTTACTCCACAAATCCGGCTAGTTTGCAAATCACATTTTCATCTTTGGAAGTGTAATAGGCCCTTTTTTACTGAAAGTGCTTATTTTTTGTTGTAGTTCTGATAACAATGAAATAGAAATCAAACAGGTGTGGTACAGCACAGAGAAAAGCCTTGATTTGACATCTGTAAATAGTTTCAATCAACAGGAACATTCAGCATCTTGCAGAATAATCTAATGTTTCCCACTGAAAATATTGATGGATAACAGCTCACAAATTTGGAGTGACACATCTCCCCTCTGATTACAATTGCCACTGACGTCCTTTGCAAAGAGACGACCATGTGCCTGCATGTTTGCACACCTGCTACAGAAAGCCTGGCTCTGACAGTGCTCTGCTTATTCATCTGTGCAGATGAAGCTCTTCTCTCACCTAGGAGGGTTTAAATAGTGCTCTGTTGTGTAGGCTGGAAGGTTGGTGATAGTGTGTTTCTGCATGGGATAAGATTTGTCTGTCTTCACCGAATGCGCTCATCCTCTCTCTTTTGATGGTAAGGACAGTAGTAAGGATATGACATAATGATTTTCCAAAAAGGAATGGTTTAAAAATACAAGAATGGAAAAAAGCCCTTACAAACAGGCAGCCATTCTCTACACTAATATGTT
Source organism: Upupa epops (assembly GCA_013397515.1). Taxonomy (NCBI): domain Eukaryota; kingdom Metazoa; phylum Chordata; class Aves; order Bucerotiformes; family Upupidae; genus Upupa; species Upupa epops. The sequence continues at coordinate 210,613 of VZRI01009324.1, read as the reverse complement.
GGTACCTCTGGAGCAGCTCTCTGTCTCTGGTTAACATACACCATATGTGTTTGTGTATCCTAGGTTGTAAAAGGTGTCTAGGTTGATGAGACCTTTTACAATCAATAAACTAAGCACAAAGAAATGTGTTGCTCTTCTATTTATCTTATGACCACTTATAAAATCCCAGGATTCTTTATTGCTGAGTCAGCATTTGATAACAGAAATGACTGTAAACTTCATTTTCAATTGGATAAAACATAGTTTATGTTAAACAACAACTGGTTATGGTCTCAGTCTAATAAATATCACTGAAGTTCCCTTAATTTTCAGGTATGGAGTGAAATTAAATCAGCTGAAATGAACTTTATAATTAGAAGAATGGCTCAATAATGTAACAGCACAAGGGTTATTTTCTTGGAATCATTTTCATAATAAATCTATGGAATTAATCAGCTTTTTTTTTTCTTTTTTTTTTTTTTTTTAATTTCAAGCCCTGGAAAGTCTACTTTGAATTCAAAACCAGTGTTGTACATTGTTATCAGATCTATTAATTCTAAGTTTAGAATCAAACCTGTATTTATTATGAACTCTAATAGAGTTCAGCAAGTTTTTCCATATCATTATTAAGTTTTCATTCTAACAGTTAAAGTTTTCAAAGTTTCTAGTTAGGAATTTATTATTTGTTTTGGGCAGATCATAGCAAAACCAGAATATTGTGAAATTAACCAAAAAAAAAAAATAAATTACAAGGGGAAGTAGCCAAATTCTCAAAATGCTTCATTACTTTGCATCCTCAGGATTGGAACTTGTCTTTATTTTGTAACCTGCTGCAGTGTTTTCAAATGGTTAAGCTAAAGTTTGCTGAAAATTAAACACATTTACTCTGTGTAAGGTCAAAACACTACAATTCAGATGTGGTATGAGCTTAGCAAGAATACCAAACACTGTCATGAAAAATGGTACTGGAAAGCAATTTACAGTGGGTGAATAATTTCAAAAGAGTTATGTAGAAATCAGTTATTTTACCCACCATGGCTTTTTCATAATCTGATTCAAATGCTGTTCATTTGACCTGGAACACTTCCCACGATTGAATATATAAAGTGTACTGGGTAATAATTATTAATTTTGTTTGCCGTATAAAACAAGAGTAAATAAATACTCATTGTATCTAAATAAACCTAGCAGTAAATCTATTAACTTCTATATGCAAGTATACCAACAATCCTGAAAGTACATTGTGCCAACACAACTAATCCCAGGGTACTCTGCAGCTGAAACAAAAGGTCTTATCTTGCAACCATAAATCTAAAGATATCCTTTTGTTATCGTTTGTTCTTTCAACAGGAATAATTTGTTACATATTAATCTCTAGCAAATTGCCTTGCTATTTGTGCTGTAGGATGAGTCCTTCCAAATTATGTGCACATGTAGGTTTGGAAAGTCTTACAAGGATTGATGGGCTGCATTGTTTGTGCATCAATAAGCTGAGATTGCTACCTGTGATTGTGTTATAAAAATTATCACAGATAACTTAAGGACAACTATTTTTCTTTTGTGAAATCTGGGCTGGAGAAAGAAGCAGTAGAATTTTAAACAGACCTTATGAGTATGACTAAATAATCTTTTCAGATACATTTACATTTAGGTTTGTATTTGTTTCTTCTCAAGAGAAACTAGTCTTTCCGTGCTCTTTTATTTCCTTCCCAGTCTCTAGTCTCCCATTTGTATTCGCAGCCCACTTTCACGGCAGGGGATCACCTCAAGCAGAGGGGCTACACACACCTTCTGGGCTGCAAAGTGGACCCATGCTGTGTTCACCCCCTGATTGACACCCTGTGGGCTTTCACGTGGAATCACTTGCAGCTAGTCATGCCCTGACAGAAATACTTAGCATGCACATTTGTATTCTTTCTTTTGCGATGCTTACTTGTCACAAGACTCTCACACCCACCTTGAAGGGAAAATATATGCCCTTAGGAGGAGCAGTATCTTCAGCGCAACCTTGTAAAGGTTGAATCATTCCCATGCTGGCTCTGGCCACAGGATGTCAAGCTTGCTTTATAGTTTGCAGGGAAGGCAGATTCTAGTGTAGCAATAGCCTTCACTGAAATGGCTTGTTTTGTCTGTTTATTTTCTATCAGTTTGGCAGCTTTAAAAGGAAGATTTTTTTTTTCTTTTTTCAGGAATCATATGGACATATGTGGTCTCTCATCCTCCAAGCTCTTACAGTTTAGCTAGACCCTGCTTTGCTCTTTGAAGGGTCCTTTGTAGCACTGGACTAGACACTGGTGGCCTCTCAGTTCCCCTGGAAATCATATCTTACTCTTAGCTGGATCACCTAATATCAGAGTAGATGAAAAGTCTTAAAAGTGTATTTCTGCCTGAGCTTCAGAGAAAGAAGTATCCACTGAGTTCAGTGGGGGCAGGATTAGAACTTAATGATAGCTTATTCTGAAAAGAGAATCAGTGTTTGCAGGACTGGCAGAAGACTATCCCCACATTTTGGGTAACATCAAATTTCTGCTGTGTGCACCTGCAAAATCTGTGTCTCCTGAGTAAGGGAGTTATATTTATTTTTACACCTAGAGAGCAAGCCAACCTGCTTTCTCTTTGAGATGTGCATTACATTTATACCTTCCTCCAGGAATTAATGAAACTTCAGGAATTATGATAAATGATGTGGAGTGATTTATGAATAGATACAGATAGTAATTTTGCTTGTTGAGCAAGTGTCCAGTGTTTATGAAGGCTGATTTTACAGGTTCATTGCCTCTTATATATGAACAATAAATGTCCCATTTCATTGGAAAAATGCCTTGATTAAAAATAAAGGAAATGTCATAAGAAACATTTAGAAACAACTTCAATGTAAAGCTGTGATCTAATAATGACCATTCAGAAAAAAAGAGAAACTGCCATGCTGGGGAGAGAATAGTCCTTCAGAGAGGAGCAGTGATATACAATAAAAAACAGTGCTCATATTGTGGGTTGGAAACTCTCTGCTTGATCCCACTAGCTATAAAACTTGATCGTTCAGTCTCTGATCTCTTACACCTGAAGTCAGTGGGAGGTTTTTTGATCCTATGGTTAAGGATGTCACAGGACTTTGCTGGAACACAGGATTTTGTCTCCGTGTGTCAAATTAAGCACGTGTTGAGGGTTGTGAAGGAATGACAAGAGAGAGCCCAGAGCCCACCTCAATTAAAGCACTCAACAGTGAATCATGATGTGGAACAGCCCTTGCAGTATTTGCTTTCACTGAGAAATGGGTGCCTTTTGTAATCTCAGGAACTTTTCTCATCCTCAGATAGGCATTCAGGGATTGCAGTCATGTGTGCAGTGTCATATCAACAAGTCCAGCCACCCTTGCTTCCACACAATGAGTTTTCCCCTAATTTACTGGATCTGAGATTTTGGCCATTTTTGTAAAGTAATCCCAGAAAAAAAAAATTGCTTTGTTGGCTGGGTTTCTAGTGCTAATCCCTACTCTAATTCTATATTCTGATTGTGATGGCTTAGGGAGAGGATCTAAATCGGTTTGGATTGGTGCCTATAACAGAAGCACAACAAACAGTTCTCACTGAGTTCAACAGGCAGTGAAGCAACTTTGCTAAAAAGACAACGATTTACTGAACCCATCACCAAGAAGAAAAGCGAAAAAGTCCCAAATAAGTATAAGAATCAAAAAGGTAAAACAGAAACTGTATCACAATGCCTTTACACACACTCTGAGAGAAATAGGATACAGCTAACATATCAGTTTTTGCCTTAGATGAGAACTCTGGGGTGAGAGAGTGTATACCAGCACTCCTAACCACAAAACCACCACACACACACAAACACACACATACTTGCACCCCACTTTCCAGAAGTGAAAGGAGTGGGTGGGTGTTGTCAGGAAAACAGCACAAAATACACATTTGATGCTTGTGGAAAAGTTCCTTTTCCCAGTCCTCATGCATATGTCAGCCCTCCGTGACATCTCTGGCATACTTCTAGCTCCCATTGACTTGGGGCTCTTCTTTGAGGCTACAGCAGCATCAAACATAGAGGATACAACAGAATCCCAGACTCTCTCTGTTCGCCAAAGGAGATCAATACTTGTGATCTCTCTTTCTCTTTTTCATTAGAGGCTTCTCTCAGTCTCTCAGTGTCAGAGTATACAGGATCTTTGCCAGTCCAGTGGAGACAAAGCTAACCTGGAGATGGGCACATGGGGCTATGCCTGTTAAGGTGAATGGGCCTCTTCAGGCCTCCTTCAAGGGCTATTCTACAGGGCCTCTGCGGAGCCTTGTCCTCTTCTTCCCTGTTGTTAGGCACCAAGGGAGGTAGAAGGTTAAGAGCTCACTCCTGTCTGGCTTCTTCAAAAGCGATCAGGCTGTAGAAGCAGCTGTGGAGGAGTTGCCCTCTCTTTCTTTGGCCCACTGCCAGGAGCTAGAACGAGCTGGTGCTGGCTTTCTACGTTTGAACCCTCAGTGAAAAAGGAGAGGGCTGCAGTTTCACCCTTACTAAAGGTATCTGCAGGTGTGGGCAAAGGCTTATGTCTTCGGCCTGCTGCCAGGAGATAGGATGGGCTGGTGCTTGGCACAATCCAAAAAACTTCTCTTTCTCTGTATTCAAGATCCCATGCATAAGAGGGTTGTGGCTGCCCTCGCCGCAGAGCTACAGACAGGTTTAGACTCTTTATGTATTCCAACCTTCGGTAGCAGGGGGGTTGAGCGCTATTGCTTACCCCACATCCTGGGGGGCATGGTGGGAGCTCTATTCTAGAGGACCTCTCTCCTCTCAAGACATACCGGAGGAGAAAAAAGAAGAAAGGCACAAGATGGCGAAGACAAAGAAGCAGGAATTACATTCTCTTTTATAGACTCTGTCTACCAATCACCTGTAGAGTCCAGACACTGATGCAGGAGGTCTGCTTGGAAAGCTACCTCCAGCTTCAAAATAAAATGCTTTTTTGGCATAAAAGTACCACAATTAACACTTGAAAATTTCATAATTTTCAAACCATAACATTAACTTCTAGATGTAAGCCTAATGTACATACACCAAACAATGCCCTGTTTTTTCCTGTGATCTTTTGCTGGAAATCTGATGCTGCTTTTGCTTATTTAACTGTGATTCTAAATCTTTTGTGAGAGTTACCACCTACCCATTTGACTTGCAGATCAACATCGACTTGCTCTGTGAACATTCTCATCTAGGAATACATTTCTGAAGTGTCTAGTTTTCCATATATCCAAGCAACAAATGCTGAATGCACATGAGTATGTTGCCATCCGGGTGCATATATTATTATTATATAGTATTAATGTCCTCAGCCAGATTTGGACTGCAGACATGGCAAAACAAACATGTATACACAGTTAAACTAAGGAAAATACCCTCCTACCTCTCAAGTTTTCTTACTTCCTTTTGATGTAATAGGGAATCACCATCTGAAGTGATCTGGTTACAGTATCTCCCTAAATATTGTTCTGATTAGCCTTGAAAAGAGAATGAGATTTCCTGAGATACTTGTTATTTGTATCATAGAGCTTTTGGCACTGTTTATTAAGTCTTTGAAACATTAAGTTGCATAGAGGCAAATTTAACAAGTAGCCCTTTTTTTTTAATTCCCTGTGAAGCTGATATCCCTGGAGAAATGAAACACATTTCACTTACTTGATATATATCTAAGGAGGGATCTGGAGGCTTTGAAAAAAAAATTAACATTCAGAATACACTTCCTTCAAAACCTGATCCCGGGAGGTGCAGGACATAAGGACGGCTGATGCCTTCTCACTTTGGTGCTACTTCTTATGCAGTTCATGGCACTTCTGGTACCTAAGTGGCCACCTGTGCACCTGCTTAAGCTGGTTCTGCAAAATTATATTTTTTGACATGTGCTTCTGCGATTAACTGTTGTTATCTAAGGAAAGTTAATAAATGCCTAGTGACTGTATATGTCATCTAGTTCCTTTAGCTTGGTGATTCTGGAAAGATATATCTCTGAAATTTGTGTTGCTTAATTAGAATTGCTTTAATAGATACCTCTTCCTTCCTAGTGTATGAGTTTCTTAGTCCTAGGATCCATTAGAATAAGTAGAAGCAGATATTCATTAAAGCTTACTTTGATTAAAACATTGTGTGATATTGAGATATATTGTGAGTAGGATCAAATGGGATAAAACCTTCCAATAACTGTCTTTTTCTATCATCAGACCCTATGACTCTGTGGTCTCTGTTTTTGCTCCAAACTCTAGACAGCATATAGGGCTCTAAGTCAATGAGGCTTAGAAAGGGTTTTTTAGATGAAAAAGTCATCTTTAATTTCAGTCATAGTGCTTGTTGATCCCCAGAACAAATATTAGCTCCTCTAGAGATGCCATAGCTTTATGAGCAGAAAAGCTCTTCTAAATTATATTATATACTCACATAGTCCTTAACAAGATGGCATGAAATGTTAGATATGAATAGCAGTAGAGGTCTACGCTCCAGTGTTTGTGGCAGATCTAAGTATTTTTAATTCTGGTAGTGCTTCAGGCTATGTGATATTCCGTGATTTGGAGGACTGGCCATGGGCAGGGAGAACGGTGAATTTTGTAGCTGTGTGGTAAAGTCTCTGCCTTTACAACCTGGAAAGAATCCAGATCTGACTTTGATCCATTTTAGGGATTAAGAAGTCATATGAAACTCTTTCAGGAGTCATACAGCTTAGCTCAGACCCAGCAGGGATGTTACTTGATGTGTATGGGCTGAAGCAAAAAGAAAAAAATGGATGCACTAATAATTTTGCAAGTAGAAACTTGTATAGTAGTTTAGTTCATGGAGTGTATTTTTTCTATATGCCTTGATTTTTCTTTATACCAAGTTTACTGTGATATTCATGCCAATATTACTATATTATACTGAACTTATATTGTAGCCCCTTTAAAAATGACTTTCATTTATGCAGGGCTATGTCAAGTTCACCAACACAGATTTGTAATGTCTGTATTTTTGGCACTTGGTTTTCTTAAACTTTGGAGGTTCCTCATCTTTCAAAGAAGAAATGGTTCCCTTACTGACGTTGAGCAACAGTATGAATTATTGTGAGCTGTGCTTTCTAAATTATTTAGCAACGTGAGGGAAAACCTTATTTATGTCTGAAGAAAACTAGTTTCAGACATATAACAACTGCATATTGTAGTTCAGCAATGTACAACTGACTGACTAAATCCCTTTTCTTTTAAACTCTTCTATCTTGTGATTTGTGATTTTTGTAACCACAGGCTCACTGGAACTGAAATTCTGACTTTGTTTAGGTAGAGAATACTGTAGGTGAATTTCTTGTGCTCTCATTCACTCAGTCACATGCAAACAGGAGATCCTATTATTGTTATTTGCTTTAGCTTCCCATATTTGAAATAAATATATTCCATGCTGCCAGATGCATACTTATTTTTATAGAGAAAGTGTAATCACAGCTACTTTCGCTGAAAAGCACAAGGGCAAGCCAACCTGCTCAGCAGCAGAGGCAAGTTAAAAGACATAGTTATGTTGTCTGTGTTGCTTTTGTGAGGAGAGGCCTCACAAACTTAATAAAGTTTCTCATGCAAAATATTTAGTGAACAATTTTTATACTATTAATATAAAATTGAATGGATGTGATCCTGCCCCTGTACTCAGCCTTAGTGTGGCTGCACCTCAAGTACTGGGTGCAGTTTTGGACACCACAGTCTAGGAATAATATTGAGGTGCTGGAGGGGGTGCAGAGAAGGGCAATTGAGTTGGTTAGAGACATGGAGAAAAGGTCTTATGAAGAGAGGCTAAGGGAGCTAGTGTTATTCAGCATGAAGAGGACACTGAGGGGAGACCTCATTGCTCTCTACAACTACGTGAAAGGGAGGTTGTAGTGAGGCAGGTGTTGGCAGGGAGGTGGGTGTTGGCCTCTTCTCCCTAGGGACTAGCAATAGGACAAGGGGAAAGGGGGTCAAGTTGTGCCAGGGGAGGTTCAAACTGGACATTAGGAAAAAACATCCCAGAACCAGAGGTGAAGCCTTGGAAGAGGCTGCCCAGGGAAGGGGTGAGGGGTTCAAAAATGGGTAGATACAGTGTTTCAGGAGATGGTTTAGTGGTTAGAAATTGTAGGGCAGATGGTTGGAACTTGATGATCTTGAAGGTCTATTCTAACCTTGATGACTCTGTGAGTTGTTTCCAAAAGAAAAATATTATATTGACCTGAAAACAAGGCCTAAATATAGAGTGACTTCTTTAGCAAAAGGTAACTAAAAAATATAGCATTGCTGTTATTTCACTGAGCCAGAGGATCTCTGCTAATTTGCCTTGGTCCTAAAATACTAATCTATGTCTGTGCCCAAAAGGAGGTGTCTAGTGCTGCACAGGTGATGGTACCTGGCGATGTGGTACATAGGCTGTGTTGTGGACTGTAGCTACCCTGGAAAGCTCAGCCTCTGGGTGGTGGTGGGGGGTACTTTTGTGCAAATGCTGTCGACCCAGCTAGGCTAAAGTTTGCTTTCATTCATGCTTCTTAGTAGCTTCTAACAAGGTGCTGGGAAAGTCCCCCTGGAGAATAACTGCAAGGACTGTTCTTCCATTATTCATGTCCATGCTGGGCAATCTGAGGCGTTCCCAGTAATGCTGTTCCCAACAGCAATAAAGCTTCTTTCTAGGTTTCAGGAAAAAGCCAAACCCAAGCCCCTTTCAGGTTAGATTCTCTTTTATTACACACACAAACCTGCTTAAAATTACACCTTTGCTTGCCTGGCATTTGGTAAAAGCAGAGTTTGCCTCATTTGGGACTCTGCCTACTCAAGGTGATTGTTTGTGTTTTGTAAGTCTTAAAATGTGAATGTAAGCTGTGATACTCTAATAGCAATGCAGCTTCTTTTACTTTCCAAATCCCTTGTTTTTTAGTGCTCTATGCCCCAAGACTTACAATCCTATAAAATTCATATCAGAGGTCTAAACTGCATGTACACAGGGAGAAAGGAGATAAAGCAGCATTAGTGTGACCTACAATCTAAGCAAACTTTGTGTCAAGGGGCAGTGGGATTAAATGGATGCAGTGAAGAAGGATGCTCTATGGTTGCTAATAAGTGCCTTTCTGGATTCATTGTGTATAACACCCAATGGGTCAATATGGGCCATTTCTATCCCTTATTTGCGCAAAATGCAGTTATTTGTTACTGTATAAATTATGTTAGAGGAGCAGGATGTATTTGGGCCTCTACTGTCATGGAAATGACAGTAACTCCATCCTCTCCCTCAATAGTTTTTCTATCACTCACCAGGTTTATTTGAAAAGCCAAGTAGTCCCTTACTGTAGAGTCAGGAAGGTGGATGAATCTTGCCCTGAAGGATTTGTCACCTGAAGATCTAACTGATAAAGCATGAAAGAAAATGTTATCACATCCGTGATTTCCCCTCCCTTATTTGTGTCCTCTTTAAAGATATTGGGCCACAGGACTGTCAAATGACCTCTGGAGTGTCTCTGTGTCCCTGACCTTGTGCTGGTATTAATGGTGGAAGGACTGTGCAAGGAAACCCCTCATGAAGCCAACACTGAAAACTATCTGGTCATTCTTTTGTTAGGTCACTTTTTCAACATGACCAATTCCAGGGTCTGGTTTCCTACATTAACACAGAGTAGGCAGCAAGTAGCAGGATGAGGTTTCTTTCTTGGTAGCAGCCTATACCTGAATGAGATTAAGCTCACCACAAGTACCTAGCCAAAAGCCCCATGCTTGCATAAAGGCAGTATCCAGCATGCCACAGATACCAACACACAGTAAATATTAACATGGAGATCATAGTGGTGTTTTTGGCAGAGACACAGGAACAAACACTTCTTGGCTAATTTTCCAGCCCACTGAAAGGCAGAGAAGCCCACATACCCTGGAATGGCTGTCTAACCTCCTGTGGTTCCTTGGGCGGTGTTGTTGAGACATTGAGTAATATTAAAGACTCACTATGTGGAAGTGCACAATAGCACAAACCCAAGCGAATTCCAGTGAAGTCTGTGGCTGTTGCAGCTAGAAGACTCCAGATGTGTAACTTTGGTGTCCTTCAAAGCCTTCTTGGTGTCCTTCAAAGCCTTCTTGTAATGATTTACAGAGACAAAAATTGTCAATTATTTTCTTTGAAGGTTCCTGCTTTTTAAAGTCAGACCTGTTCCAGAGATCCTGATTTATAATTTTTAAATGTTTATGTTGGCAGCAGAGGGAAAAGACACCCTCTAATTTGATTTAAAAAAAAAAGAAAAAAAGAAGCTTGTCTCTAGCCTTCGTGGTATGTATTCCTGTCTGAATACAACCACAAATCATGAGCTACCCTGCTAACTCATTCTCCTTCTCTCACCTATGTCAGTAACTTTGTGTTCTCACCCTTGCAGCAAGCATTTCTCTTGGCTGGGGTCTTCACCTGTGCTTCCCCATACTGACCTCCACCTTGCTGAAGAGCATGTGATCCTCACCAGTCATCACCCCACGGCTGACACCAGCCTCATGGACAGATGGAAGAGATCTGAGTTTTCTTAATCACAAGTCTAAGCTTCAGGATGTTTTCCTTCAGTCAGGATGATGATAAGCAGACACAATTTCCCCCTGTATCCTTCCCAACTGCTGTTACAGAATTTTTATCTGTTGTCATTAAATGGACAACCATTCGGCAGACGAATCTGGTGCTTCTTAAAATATTGTAAAAGATAAATGAAAAAAAGCGTAGGAAGATACATGTAACTGTTTGTTTAGTTTATCTTTGAGGCCAAAGTGACTAACTGATTTTAAGTGATGTTTTATAGAAATAGCTGATTTCCAAAGCAAAACCTCATGTAACAAATTTCAGCACAGATGGTATTTTAGTTGCAATTAAAAAAAAAACAGTGGCATGCAGTAAATGAGAAGAGAAGGTTTCAAATCCAATACAGTAAGCCTTGAAAGATGGTTGTAAAAACAATAACATTTCATTTGTTCTGAAATTAGAAAGTTGGTCTCTGGTAGAAATCATACAAAACCTGGCTTTAAATGTTGAAATCTGCCAAGAAGACGTGCAAACACAGGGTAGGTGTGAGAATGAACCTTACACAGGTGAGGTCAGGTTGTAGGCTCTTTTCTGAGTAAAAGTTAAGCCCTAAGACTGCACCTAACAATATTCCTCTTACTCTCTGTTATGAAACATTCTTCTTAAAGAACAATGTTGAGATGATGAAAATGTTGATTTTATGGGTCAAGGGAAATGCCTGGTCTGCTTTTAGATCATGGAAAAAAAACATTTTCATGTGGTATGATAGCAATTCTGAATTAGTATTCCAGGACTGTACATGCTCTCGTAATTCATGAGCACTGAAATAGAAAACCACACAACACAATAACAAAGCATGAGTGTATGAGCGCAAATATGCTCTGTATAGAAGAGGAGATGGCAAGGAAGAGTGGTACAGAATTAGAAACTAATTTTGCAATAGTTAAATTGGCACAACTGTAAAATCTTCATAAGCAGAGTGCAATTACTGCCAACTGCTGTGCAGAGAGGCCAGAGGGAGCAGTCTTTGTGGAAAGTCCTGAGCTAAAAGTCATTCTGAAAACTGAAGGTTTCCATGGCTCAAGGGGAAGACTGGGCATATTGTAGGGGGAGGTATCCAGTGCATGTGACTAAGAGTGAAGAAACCTGTCACAGTGACAGTAGTCCTTGGACTGTAGATGACTGGCAGCTGAGGGACTGTGTGGGCAAGTGTCAAGTTTGTGCCATAGTCTTCAGCTCTCCCCTGGCCATCTGCCTGCAGCTGCTACTGGAGATAGGTTACTGGGTTGGATAGATCAATGGTCTGACCCAGTCTATGTGTTCTGCTCAGTGACAGGAGATGAGAGCTGTGAAAGTACTTAACAGTAACAGTATGTTTAGTGAAAAGTTTGGTGTCTTTCTAAGAATTGAGCATGGCTGATGCTTCACAGAACTGGGCAGATGTGTGCAGACTGTCAGGAAATCAATTAAATATTTAACAGTACAATTAGTAAATTTTACCTTCCTTTAATGAAGAGGAATGATTTCAGTTTTGGTAGGCATCTACTTTGCACACATGAGTGTGATTGAAAGGATTAGGTTTTGATGGAGAGAAATTAATTGAAGTTCATTGAGTCTAGCTTTAACAATGCTATCATAGTATATTCACATATTACACTGGGTCTTCATTAATACTCTTTCTATTACATCTTCCACTGCTGCTGTGGGATATATTTTTTTCTGCAAGACTGTGACAGACACAGACAAGCTTCTGCAATGGGAAATCCTTCACTTCTTGTTATCTGCAGGTTTTTGTTAGCTCTTCTAAAGTAAGTCTCAGGACAGTTCGAGCTTTTCATTCTATATGGATTCTGCAGTGAAATGACAATTAAAATAGTGTATGTAATGCTATGGTGACTGATTTTGAGATAACAGCATATGTTTGGGTTTAAGGATCCTTTAAAATTTCCATAATAATGGATCTGACATGTAAAAAATTGCTTCTCCAAATAAATAATTAAATTGAGTAAAACAGGGCAATTTTAACTATTTATAGGAGGTATCCTGTGAGATACTGATGGCAGTGATTCTTTACAAAAATGGTTTTACAGAATTTCTGCAATATATTACATAGGATGAAGAAAGACAGCAGCCAGTTGTCCTGTGCTCTCAACTAGAAGTCTTGAAGTGGCAATCAGTGCTTTTTACTGCAGTTCATACAATATCAATGCCTTATGAAAATGGTTGGCAACGCCCAACCCTTTTCAAGTGACTTTTCTCACTTAGAAAAATTTCACCCCTTTCATTAAAGACTACAGATCACGAATAGGAAACATTCTGGTTAGTGTTGTACCTTACATTAGCCTCTTTTTGTATCTACTAGAAGAAAAGGAAAATGTTTGATTACTTTTTACACCTATAAACTTCTGAATCTGAAGCTCTATACTTGACAATGTACCAAGCAGTAACAGCAGCTCAGAGGGACAGCATTTAGTATTTATGCCTATGTCTGAAGCAGTTACCCAGGGATCTCTCTATTACTGTTGGATATCTAGTTGCTATCATTGGTAGAAGTAGGTATGTGATATACTGAGCAAATGCAAACATCAATTCTATGTTAAGATTGCCCATGTTCTAGAGTAATTTACTACATCTCCACTGAATACAAATGAAGCACAGGATGAGTGCCTTAGATGTAGAGGTATAATGGGAATGCATAAAATATGGCAGGCTGATTCACTGAAGTAAAACAAGGATTATCTTCTAAGAAGAGCAGATCGTTTCTGTAGGAGCTGCCATGTTATGTGTGTAGAAGAAATGCACAGACATCTTAGAAAGAGTGTAATACAAAATACACTTGTGTATTCAAGGTTCTTGCAGTAAATTATTCATTCAGAATGCTGCAACAGTGTAATATTTACATTTCTGCCATATTACATCAAAATTCCACTTTCAGTCTCTGGAATGAGGAATTTGTCTTAGACAGTGTAGTGGTGATCTGACCCTGCTAGGAGGGCAAATAAGACGAATGTTCCCATTGTTACCATCTGTAACTTCTGTTTTAATACCACAGGGATCTGTACAGAAAGTCTGCTTGCCTTTGCTTTCTTCATTTTATTAAGTTAACCATTACTCATCAAAGATAATTAATATCAAGCAGAGTGAGAGAACTCCTTTCAGTCAAACCAATGCCCTCTTATTTAATCATAAATACTTTGACAATAGTTTTTTGTGTTAGAGCATCTCAGGTTTCAAATTAAATCTGACATCCAACCTAGCATTTGAAACACTAAAGATGTCACTTTCTCTAGAGAGAAACTGTCTGTTCAGTTAAAATGCTGCTGCACTAGCAGTGACCTACCAGGAGAAGGAAAACTCCTGGCACATAGCCACACTGCAAAACCACTTTTTATAGCTTTTGAAAAACAGAAAGTTGTTCATACTGGCAAATGGTTTCAATCTGCTGTTAAGAATTGTAAGAGCCAGCAGTGTAGTTTAAACTACTTCCCTGTGTCATAGACAGAGCCTGTGTTACCTCCTGGCCATTGGAATGAATGGTGTGAACATAAGCATTAGTCATATTCCAGATGATCCACATCTGTGGAAGGGTCTAATCTACCAACTTGTGAAGCCATGTGTGGTATCACTTGAACACATCACACTGCTGCTTATGGCAGAACTTGTTTTTGAAGGTAAATTGTGGTAAAGAAAAGGAATTAGTTCTTTAGTCCCCCAAAAGTTCAGAGGAAAATATATGCAATAAAATAACACTCTTAGAGGCAACAATCCAATTCCCAGTGGTGAAAATACATTGCTAATCAGTACCGCAGTGTACTGTTGAGAGTTTTGTATTTCTTTGTTACCTGTCAGAGATGGCTTGAATCAAAGGGACATTCACTACCTATAAATTGTGTTCATTGTGGTTAGAGATCCTGGCAGAGATCTCACAGAGATGTAGAATGATTCAGGATGGCATGGAAACACATAAAAAAGGGCTTTTTTTAAGACACACAAGCAGAAATTTGTGCTGCTTCCACTAGCCAGCTCACCTCTCCGGTGCCACAGGACTGTCCCAGACCTACTCACACATGCTGCACATGGCAAGTATGAAATTAGGATGGTAATGTGTGGACTCCCACATGCATGGGGCCTGTGTGAGATTGACCTGGCCTTTGATTCAAGTCTTGCAAGTTAATTTAAAACTGAAAGGCTCAATTTGCCTTTGAGGAACTACTGTAAAAAGGAGCAGCCATGCAGACAGGCAGAGCTTTGCATTCGCAGTCTTTTCCCAATCACAGGTGATTTATAAGCAGTTTAACTGTTGGGGTCAGTTGTTATTACTACCACCTCAATTCTTCTGCAGGTAAGATCACAGTATTGGGCTAGCAATTTTCTCCTTTGACTTATTTTATCAAAACTAGACTGTTAATTAGAGCTAGGGTTTGACTTCCTTTACTGTGAAATATAATTCTGTTATCAGTGCAACCACATTCTGCCCTAGGTGATTTCCACTTTGGCTTTAATACTTCTTCTTTTCTTTAATCCCATGAAATAAAGAGTATTTCCTTACTTGGGTAAGCTGGATAGCCTTTTGGTCTAAAAAAGGGTTCTTTCATTTCTAGATTTCTGATATACTAAACCTCAGTGAAAGTTTGATAAAAGGTAACTTTGAGTCTTTTAATTAATTATGTACAAAAGTTGACAGTACTCTACTGGGAGGTGTTCCTAATAATCCATGCATGTAATATAGTGGGAACATTGTTTATAAATATAAATGAATTGGAAGGTTTGTAACCTTGGAACAAAAGAAGATGAGAAATCAAATCACGGCTGGTAACCTCACAATTAAATGTTCTAAGATTAAATGACCTACTTGAAAGCTACAATTTTATCTTTGTTTTCCAGTAAGTAGAGAAAAAATAATCCTTGTAACAGCTCCTTTAAGCTCTTACCGAGAGTGAAGCGAGGAAATGTTGGTTTTAATATTTCATATCTCCTACAAATGAAAAGACACTCGCTGTTCAGCTCAGCTGGAAAATGTATAGTTCATGTTAGGCTGAAAGAGACGGGAAACAGGGGAAAGAGGAAGGGTATGTCAGTAAACTAGGCACACAACAGTGGCAAATTGAAAGTTAGGGGTAAGTGAAGGAAAATGGATCAAAAAGTTCAAAAAGAAGGAAAAGAAAAGTTGTCTTTGGGAGAAGGGTTGACAATATGAAATAAGCAAAATGAATCCAAAAGAATAAAGGAGAGTCTAATCCACAAATTAACTTTTGTCATCATAGCATTTGGTGGATTAAGAATTCTATTACCAGTGGCCAGCATGGAGTAAAAGCCCCACCTTATCATTATTAATATTGCAGGTAGCTTTCTTGTGCTTAACTGCAGCAGAAGAACTAACTTCTGGGAAAGGTGTAGCATGTCAACAGTAAGGGATCAGGTCACTTACAACTCATTTACAGATACTGCTTTAGCTCTGAGATCTACTGGCATCACTAAATGCAGCATCTGCAACCCAAAAATCACACATCTGTCTGTTCTCATGAAGTTTACAAAGCAGTACTTCAAGATTCTTGAAGTCAAAGAAATTGGGAAAAGCCCCTTCTTTTAGTTTCTTTCAATATCTGACTCTTTGGATGAGAGGCTCACATTCTTTACAAAGTTACTGAGGTAATAAAGGACTACACATGGCACAAAATTACTTGAGATCATTTCAGGGAGAAAATTCAACTGTGTAGGCCACACTTTTTTCTTTGCTGCCCTTTGTTGCACAGAACTAATCATTTACTGCTGCTCTGCACTGGCAGCAAATGTTTGCTAGGTTGCCTCAAGGTAGCCTAGCCCACCTGGCTAAGGGGCAGTGCTACCCCTCCGAGGCACAGTTTGGTCTCTCTGCTCATACCTGGTTCCCTGGAAAGACTTATTCAAATTCCCATCTTTTAAAAACGTGTGAATTTTAGAAGTCAGCAAGCTCCCTGTAGCCATTCCTAATCATCATGACAGCATTTAAAGCTTGAGAGCTTTGGGACTACATCTAAACATTAATTTCCATAGAAAAATCTAGAAAACCCTCCTCAGTTTTTCAGACAGAGAGAACAAAAATACTGTTAACATGCTGCTTCCTTCTGTCTTCTTTGGCGTGTGCAGCACAGGTAATATGATTTCAAAACTCCTTCAGACAGCCCCAGTCCCAGGAGCCATGTTGTGGCGTTTGCTGCTGCTATTGACTGATGGACCAGCAGAACTGGAGAAAAGCCATCCTGCTCTGTATGAATACCAGATAACGAATAAAAAATAACGTGTGGTGAAAGCTTCCATATTTGTTTCCAGCATGTCAGATGGAAATGATCATTTAATAAATACATGATTTTATGTTTGATTCTCAAAGCAAAGCTTTGCTTGGGGTCCAAGTCCTCAGTTCCATATGAGTCACAATAAGATGCAAAGCAGCACAGGTGTACAGTGGGCTGAAATTGGCAGGTGTTGAGTTAATCTTCAACCCATCACAATTCCTTTTCATACTTTGCTTCTCGCTCTCATTTTTAACAGGGTAGACATTATGGTTAATGCTACAGGTATAGGGAGTAAGTAGAGTAGACCTCAAAGCTCTTTATATGTATTTAACATCTGACTGTTAGTTATGTTTTGGTATTTTGGTTCTTTTTTTTTGTTATAAAAATGTTTGAAGGAAATTGCCTTGTTTGAAGCTTCTACTGTGGAAACCCAGGGAAAAAAAAAGATGTGTGTGGGCTGTTTCATGACTGTATTTTTAACCTTCACATAGGAAAACTGAGAGGGAAATTTGCACTTCAAACTATAGCTGGAACCAAACCACCCACATACAGAGATAATAAGACATCAAAAAGCCTGTGAAATATGCTGGCACATGTATATGTATTTAAAAAGTGTGCACAGTGAAGAAATTTGGAACACACAACTAAAGTTCTTTTCTAGGTAGAGCATTATTTGTAATAAGCCAAGCACACAATTTTGGTAGTCTTTATCCCCAGCTTAGCTGAAGTAATATGGTAAAGATGAACATTTTTTGGTAGTATCCAGTTTGCCAAATACAAACATATCCTCTCACAGGAATAGGAAGACTGAATGATGCAAATGCTACCTTGCTTCATTAATTCTATTTTGCATGAAAATTGTTGGCTTGGGTATATTTTCAGATATTAGAGTGAATGTTTTGAAAATATATAATGAAACCATTAGTACCACTTGTGATCTCCAGGCTCAGCAGTGTTGTGCTGAAGATGCTCATTATTGATATGGCTGCAGGAGTGGTTCCACATGCATGATCCTCTCTCTTTTTAGCATGGCATCATAAAAGGAAAAATAAAACTTTTGTAGGCTGGGCTGACAGAGAGGTCATCCAGTGCAAAGAGACAGGGCCAGTCGGGACACCCCTGCACTTCATCTTCTTGGTCAACCATGAAGTTTCCTGGAGAGGATGGGCTGGCATAGCTAAATTATTTGGAGGTTTAAAGGCCAAAATGCTGCCCTTGAGAGAGTCCAGGGGAGATTGCTGCTGCTGCTGCTGCAGACAAACCCTCCAGCAGCTTTCATGAGACAAAGGCACTTCTCTATTCCATAGAAGGGTGGTTTCTCTCTGTCTTTCCTAGGTTTCTCTGTGAACAGGGCTGAAACCTTGGGCATCCAGGGCTGTTAGAAATAGCATAGTCTTGCCACCCCCCATTCCACCAAGCAGAGCAGAGAATCTGAAGGATTACCCCTTTTGGCATACAGCCACTGCAGAAATACATTGACAAAACCTGAGTTTCTTTTTTTTTTAAACTTTCTATTTGATAGTTTTACTTTATTTTGCAGCCAGAAGAAGTAGAGGGTATTAAAATAAAGGCTTGGAGTGTCGGCAAAATCCTGTATAGTGATCTGTGCCCTGATGCCTGAGCACTCATTTCAAGGTAGATCTGTTCTGAGACATGAAACTGGAAATACCAGCCCTCACTTGATAGGCTTTTCTTTGGTAGAGGAACAAAGGTAGTGAACATCTGTAGCTGATATTCATTGCTATTCTTGTATCAAAGCTTCTTTATCCACTTGGCAAGTGATTCGGGGATTTTCTCTCCTAGATGCCCCTGCAATGTGTTTGTTGTAATTTCTCACATATCTCCATTAAACTTTTTGCTTCACATTAATAAGAAATGAATAATTGAGATTGCATTAGTTCTCCTCTATTAGGAATTCTTTTCAGAATTCCTCCCCCAAAAATGGAATGCCCTTTATTCACTTGACATTTTTGTTCCCCTTTCCTATGAGCTTTTCTCCATTCTGTTTTCACTAAATCTCTGCTCTGCGATCCACACTGACCTCCCCAAATTTTTTAACTAAGTGATTAAATATGCCACTGTGAGCTTTCATAGGTGTATGCATGTGTAAGCATTAGTCTTACATGTATAAATATACTTCTGCTTAGCTTTTAATCCTTTTCTTACTGTTTCTTATTCCTTCTTCCCACCTTTTTGTGGAAGTGCTTTATCTGTCACAGCAGAGATGAAGTGTGCTGGTCTTTCTCTGCCAAATATCTACCAACCACAGTTATGTCTTCTTTGCTTCAAAGGAGAGCTCTGATGCTTCATTTTGTCTCTGCTGTGAAACATCTCAAAAACAGATGACTTCAAATCCACAAGGAACAAGGGAAGGGCAGAAGCTATGATATTTGGATTTGCACTCAGATTTTGACTCCTACAAAGTTCAGATTATCTTGGATCTGCCCAGTGTAATGATAAAGGTTGCAGGTAAAATGGGAATTTAGTTCAGCATCAGTTTCTATTCTAAGAAGCAGTTTTATTTCCAGTTAGCCATTTGTCTATCTTTGATTTATCGATTAGCAAACATCAGCCCTTGTAATATGATGCAGAACACTGGTGAAAGCTGTGACTCCTTTGTGAAATGTTAAGACAGTGTTCCAATCCCAAAAGGTTTAAAAAAGAGTGGTGGCATGTATTTTAGTAATATACAGAAGTATTTCCAGACGTCTCTGATAGGATCTCAGAAAACCTGTTACCACAGGGGAAAACAGCACTTTGCTGCAGCCCAATGGGTTGTCCACATCCCCAGCATGCCAGGGTCTCCTGTAGGAGGTAGCCAGGTGGGGCCAGCGCCTGGAGCAGCAGTGGCCCTGCCTTGTTTAGATGAATGTCTTAAAAAGTCTCTGAAACACCTCAGGATTCAATGCTCCATCACACCATGCCTACCAGGGAGTTTTGGTAAGATGCTTATGCAAAATATTATGGAATGACTACAGTAGCTGTCAGTGTCTGTGCTTACAATACTGCTCTTTGAGACACATTTTACCAGCCCCAAAGTGGATGTAAGCAATGCTGCAATCCCCACCATCCATTCTTAAATAAAAAAAAAACCAATTCATCTCCTCCAAAGACAATACTGTTCAATCCATTATCCTGTAGGTGCCTGAGATACCAAAAGATAACAGGATGAAGCTGTGAAGACTCTTGGCCGGGTGTGGGAGCGCCAGGAGACCCAGACGAAAGAAGTGGAGGTGCTGTTCAGATTATGAATTGAATATTCTGTCGTCTGCTTGCAAGTGAAAAGGCACCTTGACAGCTCTAAGTCAGTGCTTCCAATTTTCTAAAACTATTCCTCCCAAACAGAGTGTTCCTGGGTTCCTTTTTATAAGCTCTGCTATCAATTCTTATGTGATTATGTTCCTTCCTTTAATGAGCAGAAGAGAGTGAGACTATGAACCAAACTGCTGTTTCTGAGCCTGTGCCCCTAGTGAATGAGGTTTTTACGTCAGCTTTCTGCCTATTCTCTTTCAGGTCTTTCTTAAAGAAAAAAATATTTTGTAGGGCTCACACTGGAAAATTCTCCTCTACTGCTGCTGCTTTGGCATTGCTTCCAGCCTCCTGCAGTGAATTGTGTCTGATGCAGCTTCGATCTGCAATATATCTTCTATCTTACTTCACTTTCTCTCCATTTGCTTTTAAACGACAAGTCAATAATCACCATTCCTGGAAGGATTTTCTTTTATATGTATGCTAAAAGTATGCTCTTAACCATGCTTTCTTTCTGCCCACATGTGCTGTGAAAGACAATGAAAAAGGGGAGAGTGCTTGCAGCATGGTGAAAATTTTATCCCCCTTTTCAAGTGCTACAGGAATGTGCTGTCCTGGAGAGTAATGCTGCCTAACATTAGACTTTATGTTGGCTGGGAGGAGTGAATGTGTCTGTGTGTAAAAAAAGATACCTTACTGAGGCAGCTCTCTAGGATGAAACCCAGCTCTTGCCAATGAGCCTTCACTTAAGTCAGCTCACTTTTTATGAAGTGAGACGCAGGTAGGTGAATGGCAAGAGTGCAGCTGGCTGCCTCATCCCCTCATTGACAGGAGGGACCACAAAGCACTGAGCAGGGAAGGAAGTGGATGATCAGAGAATGCTGGCTCCCCCTGGGCAGAGGGCTCTGCTGACAGTAGATCTGCTCCTTCAGCTGCGGGGAAAGGCACGCTCACACTGTTTCTTTCTCTCACCAAGAAATTCTCTCCAGTCTTTGCTCTCTCCAAGCAATGAAATTGCAGGGTTTGGGTTTTGTTCTGGTTGGGCTTTTTTTAACATGCAACTTCCACTTTTGTACCTTAGGTGGGTGAAAAATAGATATAATGTGCTTTTCTGATCTTACTGCTGTGCTTATATATGTGACCTACATCCTGTCCTTCATTTCAAACTTGATCTATGTAGACTATGCCTCCATTACAGTTTTAATAGTTGCTGTAGGTTGCATAAGCATGTAATCTCATTTAAGTTGCCACCACTTATCTGCTTATACTGCTTCTAAAGATACTACTGCAGTCTTTTAAAGCAACATAAAGTTGCATTAATGCTAAAATAAAAATTTAAATTTTTGCTCTGAACACATTTGCAGGTGTTGAAATTGGTGCTTTAAATACCAATTCAGCAAGTCGTGGTAAGTCTGCCATTCCTAAACAGCAGGTTATGAGAATTGTAAGCCACCTGCAGGGATTTATGGAGGGTGTGTGGTGTGTCTGAGTGTGTGTAAAATTATATGAGAGAGATTTTGGGCAGCTTTTTACTGCATGGACCCACAAATACCTTGCTGTACTGTTGGTTACCATTTACTTTTGCACCTAGTAAATCCCTGAGTGAAAGCAGATGTGGTTGGAAGGGATAAAAGCAAATTGGGACACACTTTACGCTCAGGGGTGTAAAGCTGCCCTCTGAACATGGAGAAATTTATTTCCTAGGACTTCCCTAGATAGTCTCTCAGCTAGAGGCACATGTATTTGGTAGTAAAGGCCCAATCTCTGGATAAGGGAGAGGCTTGCTTTCAGGACATGTGTTTACTGTTTGCACAGAAGGAAGAGAATAGCCAAAACATGTGATTTTAAGGATTTAGGATTATCAGTACAGGATAGTGAGGCCATTTTTTTGTCATGTAAATACAAACAAACACTGATGGAAAACAGACACATCTGTAAGAACTATAGATTGAAAACCTGCCCTGTTACCTTGTTGGCTTCATGTCGCCTTTCTCCAACATAGAAGGAAGGCCCATTTCATGGATGTGAACAAAGTAAGTGTCAAGTAAAGGGAGAAAAAAGAATGAATGAGTGAACGAATATTTGTGGAGGTGCAGGAGAGGAAATCTCATACAATTTTATGATGACATTTCTCTGCTCTTGAGATGAATTTTAAATAACAGGAAGTAATTCCTATTCCTTCTTGGGCTTTCCATAAATGATGATTTATATCTTCTTGCCACCAGTCAAATCCTGTTATATATAGATGAATATGTATAAATATTTGTCCAGATATATTCACTATAGATGATTCATGGTTTTTTTTAATTAAAAATGGATGCTTGATTTAAAAATGTTCAAAAAGTTATGTGTCCCTATTGATCTCCTCCTCCTTCATCCAGTTTTTCCCCACTTAACAAGCTGTTTTATTAAAAAAAAAATGTTTGCAAATGTTCTGGAGATCTGTTTTTAAATCAGTAAGGGACAGTAGATTAATGTATTTTTATATTTTCTCAATGTCAGCACTGGGGTACAATTTTGTAGACTTAGACAGTTCTGAGGAAGCCTGAGTCTGTCAGGGGATGTTAACTTGTAAATGACTTGCACAGATAAATCAGTCCCACTAACACATAGTTACACTGTCTTCTGGAATGTAATGAGTCCTAAATGCAGATTTATTGATGATCTGTACCCTTCATTGGTGTGATCTGTGGGGAAAAAATAATGAGTATATATGCCTTACACAATTAAGCATCCAGTAAAGATCTGAACTGGAAGAGTTTCTGACACCCTCAAGCTTTTTGTGATAGGTACCAATACTGACATGAATGCATACTTCTGCTTACTCTTCCTCATCTTTATGTTTGATTATTTGTTAAATACACAGTGGAAATTGTGGGGATGGACCTGAGAAATGTTGGAAGATGAATTCTGCAGTACTTTGCTCTTTGCCAGTCTAATCCCTCTTCTTAACAACTGGTGACTGAAAACTAATCACAGTTTGTGAGTTGGCATTTTGCCTTTCAGATATGTGTCAGGCATCACAGTTGGACTTTTGTAAATAGGGTACAGCTGCATCCAAAGTGTGGTACTTAACTCTCAGCAGCATCTTACAATTTGTACCGAACAGCACAGGCTGGAAAGCTGAGAGAATGCCTTTTCTCTTCCTATGCAGGAGATGTGAACAAAGTCAGGCAGGGAAGATGCAGACTACAAGATGTAAGGGCTGGGTTTATCCAGTAATATTTAATAGCTTGAGGTCAAACTGTGCTGTGTAGCTTATGGAATTATTGTAAAGAGAAGAAGAGATTAACTAAATGAACTTATGCCTTTATTTCAAGCCCAAAATGTTTAAATCGTGAAATTGAACTGGTCCATGGAAATATTCTGGTTGCCTTTCTGCTTTTTATTTTTCTTAATTTGTCATTTGACACAGTGCACAAGTTGGTTACACATGTTTATTCATTTTATCCAGTGAACATAGCTCCAGAGTTGACAGAAAAGCAGTCTGGTATTTATATGGAATTCTTTGGCCAAGCACTTAATTTCTTTTGGGGACTGAATCAAGTAACCCAGTTAATAGCACACTACAGAAGTTAGTATTAACCAGCAACACCACCTGTCACTGGGGGACAGAAAAAAAAGTGTCTGTGTATTTATTGAAATACAGGTAAGCACTGTGCAGAGTAGTATGATACAACTAGCATAGCTGGTATTCGTTCCAAGGGTAATCATTCTGACAAAACACTTAAACAGGCTGCCTAGAGAGGCAGTGCAGTCTCCTCTGGGAATATGCACAACCCGCCTGGATGCAGCCCTGTGCAATGTGCCCTAAGTGATCCTGCCTTAGTGGGCGTGTTGAACTAGATGATCTCTAAAGGTCCCTTGCAACTGCAATGATTGTGTGAAACTGGCTTTGTTAGAACAATAACATTGTAGTGATTTCTCAAGCTTGTAGCAATTTTATCAATTTAATGCCTAACTTAAACAGATGAGGTTAAAAGAAACCCCAAACAATTTGGTTACAAGAGGCTGTTTGACCTTAGTATTTAACATGGAAGCATACCCACATGTTTGTTTGGAATATTTATTTGTGTTTTCAAGTTGCTTAAAAATATTTTCATTCATCAAAATCAAGTTTTCTATAAATGATGTTATAGTTTATTTGAAAATAAATCTCAGGAAGTTGACAGGGTGCCTAGACGCTATCTCAGAAAATGAAAAATGAGTCTTTGAAAATATTCAAATGTTACTGCTTCATGCAAAGCTGGGTTTGGACCATTTTGCATTCAGTCTATTTTCCATCTCTTTTACACAGGTGTTGATAGAAGAGCTGCATATTATGCTTTTGTGTACAGTTAAAAATGGATAGTGAAGCTGTAACTTTAACATCCAACATTTGCTTCTCTTGTGTGATACAGAATTTGCCTCTTGATTTTTTAATTTTGATTACCCAGTCATTTCCAACTCTTAATTAACTGGTGTGATCAAATAATGTCTCTAACTTTATTTTAAGGCATTGATCAGCATAATTTTGAACTCAGAAGACATATCCAGTTCTGCAAAACCCCTCAGATGAATGCTGAAGTAATTAGCTCCCTCAGAGATAATCCCTTTAATCACATAAATCAATAACAGTATCACAAGTCCCTGTCAACAAGAACAGAGCACAGTTAGCCAAATTTGCTCCTTGCTAGAGTGAGACAGTAAAATAAATACCATCATGCAAAAAGATCCTCCTGAAGCATGTTTCTCGAAGGCAAGACCTCCACATTTTTTGCCTCCCACAGATACCAAGTGCCTTTATCTTCAGGACAAAAAACAAATGGAGCTTCAGAGACAGACCGATGTGCTTGTGCTGGTGGTGTAGCTGTTGCTCAGTGGAGGGCAATCTTCTGAACACCTCTGAGCAGATACACTCTGCAGGGTGGTGATATCCTGTCAATCTGAGGAAAGGAGTATGGAAAAGAAAGGCTACAGACCATTGTTCTGTGTTTCAGAAAACTCCTGAGTACATGTATGCTGTATGATAGATGGCAGGTCAGTTTGCAGCTGAGTGAGTGGACATGCATGCCCAGATCCGGAAGAAAAGTTCCTATTTCTCTCAATCAGAAGTACTTTTGGTGCATGTGCTGCAGCAAACAGAGGAGCGGCCTTCCTTGTTTGCTTGTCACACTTCCAACATGAGGGGTAAAACCTCAAGCTGTGTTATATGTGGTGGGTGATGTAGGGCTCTCCTTGGCTGTGTATGACAATCTAGAGCTGTGTTCCTAGGTCCCTGGAGGTCTGTCAACACTTTTTTTTTAGTTTAGCAAGAAACAGTTAAGAAAATCAGATTTGTTCACAGAATATGTAGCTTTGATATTCTGCTAGAAGCAAGACTGTCCCATTGATCAGAACTGAAAACACTGATAAAGCAGAGCAACACTAAACTCTTCTGAACTTCCTCTTCTTTTGGATGCTCTGAACAGGCATCTTCTCACTATGACTTATTACTCTGATGGCAAAGTATGCCCAGGTCATTCTGTCTCCATCCCATCTGTGGTGTTACTTGATTGGAGATAGGCTGCAAACACCTCCTGGCCAGCCATGGGGGTGAGGCTAATAAGCCTGTGCTCAGTTCCTGGATGCTAGGGTCTCCATAAGTGTCTGAAGCCATTTGGCTTGTAAAGTGTTTTGGGAAGGAATCACTGAAAGTAGAGAGGCTTTCAGTTTTCAAAGAACAGTTTTTGAGACTTGAGAAATTCATCATTACTGATAATTGGGTCATAAAGTTTTAACTTCTTTCAAAGGTAACAGAGGAAGAGTTAACTATACTATAGATTGAAGTAACTAACAGTTCTCCAGATTCTTTATGAGATAGGCACTGGTCTTGCTCACAGGGTAGAATGCACCGTATTTTTGTTTTTATTATAGGAGCCTACAGTGGTGAACAGACATATGTCTTAAAAATGCTGCATTTGCTTCAGGAAAGCTGGATGTAGTGATACCAGAAATGGATACTTCAGGCTGTTGAAGAGATTCTTCATTGAAACTGTCAGTCACATTCAGAACCAGCTGTTGTCTGTAGGTAGTTCATTTTAAAGTGTTTTTAAAAAGCTAGAGGATAACTCTACATTTCTATAGCATAAGCCAATATAATTCCCTGAGTAGTCTAACTGAGAAAATGGTGCAGGTTTTTCACACAGCACTACCAGATGCGATACCATTTTTGTTTGTGATCCCTTGTACTACAGAATTAAATTTAGTGCAGTGGATTCTGAGTGTGGGTGTTGTAGTCGGTATGCAGGATGTAAAAAAAAAATGTAGAGGATATGTTCAGTTATACTCTTGGGAAAGAGTAAAACCTCTTGGTTTATGTCTGCCTATAAAGGAGCTCTACTGCAGTTGGCCGGTGTAAGGACAGAATATATTCTATGTGATCGCAGGCAAGTTCTCCTTGAATGTTGTGCAAATCCCTCTGAGCCTCTACTTTATAGATACAGTTGTATTTATCTGCCTAAAAAGTTGTTTGGGGGATTTGAGGTCTTTGTCGAAATCAAAACCTGATTTAATGAATAAAACCTGACTTCCAGCTCCCTGAGTGTTACTAGCAGTAAGAACTTTACTCAGGTGAATGGCATTGAAGTGATGTGAATACAGTTTCACTGATAGAATACATAAGGTACCAGCTTTGTAATTTGAAAAACATTTAAAACAGTGAAGTGCTACCTTCTCTTACTCCAGTCAGTTTAAGGTGAAAGCTGAATCTCCTCTCCAAATTTCAGATAAGCTGCTGTATTTTGTATTGTGTGTTTTGAGTAACAGCAATTCATAACTTTGCTGAATGAAAAATCTTTGCTTTGTATGAAGCATGTTCCACATGTTTTGGCTCAATAATTGGAAAGCAAATTACTTGATGAATGTCACAATAGAATAAAAAAACAGTGTAACTGTCTACTGTGGGTAACTATTCACACAGTGGATGTGCAATCTAGTCATCACTGCCTCGTTTTGCACAAAAGACTTGGACAGAACTGACTCCTCTGCTGTCATGTCAAGAATCATGGTTGGTTTGCCTGAGTGCTTTAGAACTAATATTATTGAAAATATAATAAGAATCAGTAGCAATAACAGATGTTAGAAGAATACTAGAGATCATGTGAAAGATAGTATAATACTGAATTTTTTCCAGCTAGGGACTATGACCTACTCCTTTCTCTGAATAACTTTACTTTAGTGTGTATTCCTATATGTCCCAGTCAGCTGTGGTGCAGTCAGAAGTGCTATCGTACATATGTGGTACACAAAATGGATGCACATGTAACACACAGGAGTTCATATCTCAAATCTCTTCTGCTTTTTATTAGAGTAGGCTGCAGCTTTGGCAGATGTGCAACTGCTTATTTATTCTTACACACGTTTCTACAGAATTATATTCACTAACGCAAGTATTAAAGACTCTTACACAACTTGTTGAATAGCATCATGGCTTCCCCTTGTCCCCACTTCATTCATCCCAGCTCTTAGTGAGTCTATCCCTATAGCTGCCATGTTTATACATCATGGAAATAAAATATTGTGACAATGCTGTAAGAACAGCTCGAGTTGCAACTGTATTTTGCATGCTATGGCAGGTGCACGGGTAAAAGTACTTAATGAATACCAGGGTTTCTCAGTGCCCTACACATGCTGGTAAGCCTAGAGAGAGACAGATGTACCTGGTAGAAGGAGGCTTGATTTGGGGCTCACAGCACTGTCTGTGTCATTACCTCTGTGCTAAGACCAAGAACCCTTAAAGGCTCTTGAGGACCAGGAATTGCCTCTTTTGCTTTTAAGAGCAGCTGAAGTGTGTCCTAACAATGCCTCAATAATGACAACCAGCCAAATGATTAATAGACTGCCCCCTCCAACATTGTTGCTGTGAATTACAGAGCAAAGAGGTGGATGCAGTATTTTAAGGTGAAGGGAATTTTGCCTATTTTCCTTTCTATTTGGACACAAGAATGTGAAAATACTAGTGACCATCATTACATACTGTCTGCATTTGCCAGAGGAAGTATTAAAAGCAAAATGCAGGTTTTTTTCTCCTAGTTCTGTTCCAGAATCAATTCCAGTGTGTAAGACTGTCTTTGATGCATAAAAATATATGCATCTCTTTAACAGTATTAAATATCTTTCAAGGAATGAGGAGAAATTAGCTTTACAATTTTTGTGTGTGTGTTGACATGTACTTCTACTGCAGGAGAGAGACTTGGGTTAGCAGTCTCTCAGTCAGGCATGTGTTTACTGCCTTGATGATATACTGGGAGATAGGTGCAGAGGTGGGGTCATTTTCAAATAATTTTTTGCTAATTGCCTGTGAACTGTCCCCCCTTTGTTCTCCTACTGAATGCCTATAGGAGATAGAAGAGTTTAGGACTAAGCCACTCACGCTTAGTGGATACAGCTTCAGAGCTCCATCAGGAAGCACCACTGAACATCTGGGTCCTCTGATCACAGTTGCTGGTGGTGTGTGTACTGAAAGCAGCGTTTCCTCTCGCTGAGCCATCTGTTTTCACTTCAGATTTTAAGCAAGAATTTGGAGAAATTATGCTCAAAGTGGACATATGTAAATGAAGTTAATAGATAAATCTGCATGTGGGTCAGTAGATGTTAGCTGGTCTTTCCCCCTTCAGACCTGGATTGTCCCAGCAGTTCTTGTCTAAGCAGGACTATCTTTACCTAGATCAGAATGCATCATGTTTGCAATTCAGTTATGTCAGCTTCAAATAGAAGTATAAAGAACACAAAGTTGCAGCCACTTCCAGTGGGCTTGGAGTGCTTTGTTCCTGCTCTTTTATCCCAAGACTGCATTTCATTGTAACACAGGCAAGAGGCATTACACTGAAACCCAGAGAAATAAAAACTGACAGGTATGTGAATTTGGGAGTATTTCCAGCACTCCATTTTCACTCTTTTCCCCAGCTTTATTCCTGTCAAAGATAGTTTTAAAAGACAACTGTTAGTTTCAAGCTGAAGTGTTCTGGATATGGGGAAGTATTACAATTTTACTGCTGTTCTTATATTGCTTGGATCCTGCACTGAATATTCACAAGGATTAGAAATGTCATGAGTTAGGTGCAGTTAGGGGGAGTGAACCACTTTCCTGACCCTTCCTTGGGAAGATAACCTCCTCAAGACCACTGTAGGAGCATCCTGCTACTTGATGATTCAAAAGTTGACTCATTTTATAAATCTCTTAGTCAATTTTTTGGAAAAGTGTACTAGCATTTGCTGGAGCAGCTGAGAAAGTTTTCTTTGCCCCCTATTGTTAAAAGTGTCAGTCTGCAGTGACTGCAGGGGAGGGAGATGATACCCTTCATTACCAGAAATGAGTGGACAACCTGTGTGAGATGCCATCCTGGTTTCCAGCACAAGAGTGGATCCTCAAAGCCTTTTCAGGAAGTCACTCAAGCTAGCAGCCCTGGAATCTGATAGAAAGACCCAGGTTAGTTGTTCTGCCAAGTAGTAGGCAGAGATTTGCATATAGAAGATTGTTGCTCTATAGATTTAATGAAACCCTGTTATAATCAATCCTGACCAAAACAAATCAGTTTGTTTACTTGTGAGCTAGAGATGAGCAAAATATGAAGGGACTAAGTACTACAAAACTTACTCCAACTAGGATCATTCATCAAAACAGGGAATTGTTTTTAAGATGTAGTCTAAGTAAATAGTGAAGACAGCTTGCTGCTTTAGACCGGCTTTCTCACAGAAATCAAATGTTCGTACATGACTAAGTTATTGTATCTTCAAAATTTCATGTAAAAATAGCCCCATGTTTTGGAATAATCAGGACCTATAGTACAGTATAATAAAAGTAGTCTTCATTTGCATGAGCTAATTAATTTCTACTTTATTCCATCAACATTTGGGAGTAGTGGCCTTATTATCAGGAATGAATTTGCTTATACTCTGAAACAAAACACTGAATAAACTCAGTGAAGGTCACCCTGTTTCCTTTCAATTATCAAGGTTAATTATAAAATTAATTGGGTCATTTTGTAACTTTGATTAGGAGTATTTACCTACTTTTGGCTTTGCCACAGACTATGAATTTGCAGTGAAAGAGTTTACCTTCAGTCCTAAGCTCAGCAGTTTTGTGACATCCTTCTTAAAAGCATTTGCAAGCTTCTGTTACTCAGATGATGTCAGATTATCAAACCCGAAATGGAGGCTCTACTTGCTTTATCTTGTTATTATCCCTTTCCAGACCTAATTCAATAATGAAATATGGTTTTATATAATAGTTTAACAGGAAACAGATTAAAAATTAATTGGTTTGTGTTCTTTTGATGTACTGTCAATTATAGTAAAAAATCTAATTTAGAGCACCAAGTTAGCCACTGATAGAATATCACCTTTATTTCTGTTTATAATCGCTAGTTCCCATAATTATCCTGAACTTTTCTCTTTGGCTTTCACAACTGAAATGAGGAATAGCTAAGGACATTTATTTTGTTTAAATTTCTGCTGCTGTCTGGCACATACTAAAAGTGTTACTATGGCTTGATCCCAAATGATGTTAAGGCTTCAACATCATAAGTGTGTGCAGGCTAAATGCTAACATTCTCTTCAAGAACTTGCAGTCTAAACAAACATGGGTTAATTGGCAAATACAGAA
Source organism: Upupa epops (assembly GCA_013397515.1). Lineage (NCBI taxonomy): Eukaryota > Metazoa > Chordata > Aves > Bucerotiformes > Upupidae > Upupa > Upupa epops. Next base: position 179,980 of record VZRI01009324.1, on the reverse strand, counting down.
AGGTCTGGAGTAAAAAAACCCAATTATCCCATTTAGTGGTAGGTAACAGAAATTTTAATGGATTGTCCCTCTGTGACAAATCTCAGCCTGGATCAAGAATTTAATCTTTGTCTCAAATTCACTGCTTAATGAGAACATCTTATTTCAGCTGTAATATGACCCTATTCTGATTAAACAGACTGAGAAAACATTAGTAGTTAACATCTGCAACCTCTTGTCTCTTAGCAATTAACACAGGGACTAATTCTGCAAAGTAAGGAAGGCTTTCTGGGTGGCATTAGACAATTGTCTTTCATGGCCGAGAAGTTTGAGGTCTTGGCTATGCTTAAAAAAAAAAAAGAAAACCAACCCAACACATCAGTTTTGATGTATTGTCTGATTAAGTGTGAGAAATGGAAGTGCCAGGTCAAATAATAGTGGTTTGCATCTGTATCTTAAGAGATAATTAAGCAGTTCGACTCCAATTTTTTCTTTGGGGAGAATAAAGACATCCTGAAATGACAACTTCTGAAGGAATTTCTAGTTGGTCTTTATATACTTTGGCAATCCTACTTGATTTCTCTGCTCACATCATATTTAATTTCATTATTATTTCAGACATAGCCTTCCTTCTCCATATTTCCAAAATATTTTAGATTGTCACATCAATACATCAATAGAGCAGATGCTATCCCTGTCTCCCTCTTCTGTTGAGATCCAGTCTTCAGGGCCTGGCTGATTCTTTATTATAGTTACTGTCATCAACCTGAAAGATGAGTGTGCCACTTCCCAGTACTGTACATAGAAGACATATCTCAGCTGGACCTTTTATGAACATGATTAGTTCCCTAAATCAGAAACTAGTGCAGAGGAGACAAGTGGACTGTGTTCCCCTAGCACAACTGGGAGTACATAACCCTCCAAAACCTGACGCATCATCTACGAAAGCCCTGTCACGCTGTACCTTGGTGAATAGCTTTTCTTGTTTAATCTGTCATATCCATTACAGAAGCACAGAGGCTTTTTTCATTTTAGCCTGACTGACAGCCAGCTACTATGCTCATCAACCTCAATGAACTCAGTGCTTCTATATGAAGATCCATTTGACAGCAACCATAAACCCTTTCAGCATAACAAAAGTCACTGAAATATTTAATATTTTCCCTTAAGCAGGAGAGGCAGTTTAGATGGCATCAACACTTCTGGGCTATTTGCTTAATAAAAAGTATATCTAACTAAATGTAGTTGTTTTCCTCATAGTAAGGTTCTTAGGGACCTTTGGTTTTCATAAATGCTGTATCAGCAATTCTTGTGTGCACATGTATATGTATACATGAAAGGCAAAATCACAAAGAAGCTTAAATAGAAGCCATAGAATTTCCTTTTCCACTTTTCTCATTAACTTTTGCCATATGCAGAGACTTTTTAATTAAGAGATCAGCCAAGTCATCTTCCTCACTCAAATCATCATATCTTACTCTTTAGCTATTGAACAGTGTGTTTTTTCTCCATCTGCCTGCTCCTCATTATTCGCTGCTTTCATGTCATCACTATATTTGCACTCCTGTGCCTTCCTGTGGTTTTTCAACTGTCATTTCTGTATCACATAAAAATTCTGTGGCTTTCTCCTTGTCTGTTAGAAAATGCATGTGTCATTTCCTTTCAGTATTCGAAGAGTGCAGTAAAATTCCAATACTTATTACTTTCTCAGAGATGAAGACCAAATAAATACCTCCATAAGTATGCCTGTACTTTTCATTGCCCAGGGCTATGGGTAGTGATGAAAGATAGAGCAAGTTGTTTTATTTTGTGAGCAATAATCAAGAATGTTATGGTCACTAAAATGCAGCAAACTGATAGGTACTACTTTGAAATTTTATTGAGGAGTATCTCAGATCTACCTTTCTTTATACCGTGGTGACAGCCTGTACTGTCTGTGCCTAAAGCCCAAGTACTCTGCAGGTGTCTCTTGAGGAGATCAAGCTGAGGAGGCTATATGCCACTTTGTTCCTCATTATTCTGCTGACCTGTTTCCTTTTACTGGTGGACATGAGGGTACACTGGCATACCATGTAATCACAGGACTCTGCCTGTGCTGTACATGTTGCAGGAAAGCAGCTTACATTTTTCTTTTAATAAGTGAAACTTGTTTATGCATGTACACTCCTAACTTGTCAGCTCTCTGCTGCTGTGGCTTAGCTCTTGCCTCGTCCTCAGGTAAGTCCAGAAGGTCACGTCTGTACACCAAGCAAACGTGTTTCTTAGCAAAATGGCCACCTTTAAAAGCTTAGTTAGAGGTGTAAAATAATAATTTTAGCCAATATCACTACACTGAGTATTTAGCAAGAGCTTTGAGGCTTGGAAATTCTCTTGCAAGGACAGGCACTTCTGACATGTTCAAAATGGATCCAACAGCATTCTAAAAGGACCAGTGAAAATGGAATTGCACCAGGTGTATTCTATTTTTATCCTCGCCTACAGATGTGCAAAGTCATGCTCACCCTAATACTGCTATGGATCAAATATATGCATATTGAGATGCCTCCAGCATTGATTAACAGTGACCAACATGTTCACAGTTTGGGGGTTTGACTGGGAAAGACGATTAACCAGATGGCTTTTAGTCACAGCTGGGCACCACCATGTGCCTCTATCACTCCACAAACATGACCAAATTAGTGCATGTGGGGGGGTTGTATGACCAACAGTATATTGAACAACACTGAATTAACACATGAATTCCATAAACCGCCCAATCATAGGTACCTTATGATTTTTTTCTTGTCATTAAGCTCTTTTGTTATAGTTTAATAAGTCTGTGTGCTTGTAGAGAGCTGCATTTGAAGGGAAAGACACCAAGAATTATGACTGCATCCTTCTTATGCAAGTCACTGAAATTTTGCAAATTGACAGTGCTTTCTCATTGAAATTTTGATCACTGTTCATGGCTTTGGTGGCTTCATTGGAACTAATGTCTCCATTTATACTATCATCTTGGGTAGTTGTAGCTTAGTATGCAAGAAGAGCAGTTCTTTGGCATTTGCCATAATATTTATTGTGCTTCACGTGAACAAAACTGATTTATACAGGCTGCAAGTGGACTGAAGGGATATCCTACTAAATTTTCCTTCCTCCAGTTGCAGATTCTGGATTGCTGTGGCAGACAAACGGAGCTCTACTATGTTAGTACCCTGCTTTTGTTCCTTAGGCAGCTTAATGCTCAGGTTTGCTTCAGGGCACTCAAAAGGTGGTAGCAGATAGAACACTAGAACATCAATCTTCCATAAAGTCAATCAGCCGTTTCCTCTTTACTGGATTTCACTAAGAAATTACCTGTGAGCTCAGAGCTAATAATATAGTTTCCTGTGTATGCTGAATATTCGTTCTTCTTTTGAATGCTTGTTTTAAAGTTAGACATTAATAGGAAACTTTACAGTGCTTTCCCTAAATTATCATGTCTTAAAACCTGTAAGAATCCTTATCTGTGTGAGATACATTGCAAAGATACAGACATTAGCATGACATTCAGTGTCCTTTTCACTATCTTCTCTTGGCTGGCTGCCTTTAGCTGATTTTCTTTTATGACTATTAGAAGCTTCAGACCTTTTATTTCACTCTCAGTATAAGAACTTTTTTTTTTACTTTTTTGCAGCTCGGAGTAATTGTGTGAGAATGGCTTTCCATCCACATTTATCAAAAGATTGGTCCCTGTGTCTCCCTGGGGCTGGGACAGGAGCAGATCAGCAACGAGCAATTTCTCCTGGCTGTTAGAATGCACCTACCACTCCTTATTCCTTTATCCTTCAACTCAGTGAAAAGGAGATTGAATGTAGAAAATTCCACTAATACACAACTAGAGCTGGTTAGGTTTGGGGGATTTTGGTTGGGTTTTTTGGGTTGTTTCACTTTTTGACACCAAAGAAAAAAATCAAACAAGGCAATACAACTTTGCTTAAGGGATCATCAGAAATCAAATGCAGACTGTTTGTCAGTCAGCTGTCCTTGGAGCAATGCACAGCTATTTATTTGTTTACTGGTATTGTGCTACTTTTGAAGACTCTTAACCAAGATGAAGGCCTCATTTTTTCCTGTGCAAGCTCATTCAAAAAAAGCAATTTATATTGTAAATATACTGGACTCTTACGTCATGAGTGAAAAGAAGCCCAGACAACCTAAGTATATGGCTGGGAATGGAGAAGGTAAAGTGACAAACCTGAAGTCACTCCGAGCCTCTGGGAAAACTGGCTATAAATACAATCTAGACATGATGATCTGACCAGTCTGTGCATCTACTGACCAGTTCAGCAGATAAGAATTAATGTACTTAATCAAAAGAGCATGAACTTTCATCTCATAAGGAGAAGCAGATGTCCTCAGTGGGAAAGAAAAACCCCAAAATGCTGAGTAGGCACAACCAGAGGGCAGAATTATAAACCATTTCTGACTAACTCACCAGTATAGTGAGAAGAATTTGTATTCTAGCACAGAACCCATGAGAGTTTGAGCTACTTTCCTGTAATAAAACACCATAAAGAAACAAATGGTAATTATATATACTTCCTTTGTCTGCAGCTGAGAGATACCTTTTAAGTACTGCGACAGCTTGCTAATGTACCACTCTATTTGTATAAATACGTGAAGTAAACAGGTTTATGAAACCTCCCATAAACTGCCAGGTGGATAAGGAGCTATTATGAAAGTACCATCACTTGCTCAGTTTTCTCTTTGTGCAAGCTGTTCCTGACCAAATCTGACTGGATGCAGGAAACAGAATTAGACATGGTGTTTCCAGTAAAAGAGCACTTTCATGATATGAGTTCACCTCACCTGCACCAGAACATGAAGATCAAGTACTCCAAGGTAGATACATGTGAGTGCAGTCTTGTTTTCAGTAAATAATCTGGAATTACTAAAACTATAATGTTGCTTACTGACTTTCTTGGAGGTCAATTGGAGACCAATCTTAATCACTCTGCTGTTAACTCAAACATCAACATCTGAAAGTTCTACCATTCAGTATACTCTGATTTTGTGTTATGAAAGATATTGCTATTAGTGGCAGGATAAGTTTCATGGTTAACAAAACATATCTGTGCCTTTTATTTGTAATGGGGGTACTAATACTTGGGATGAACTGCATGTTACATCCAGGCTACAATGCATTTTTTTTCCTCCCTTCCTCTGAAAGGAACTAGTGCTGAATCCAGCCCTTTGTGCATTTTGGGTTTTTGCAGAAATTCAAGAGTGAACCTAGTTTGATTCTTCACCCTCCTCGGTGACAATTACAGCAGTCTTAAAATCTGATATATCAAAGTCTTGTTTTTCTTCTGAAAGAGTGAATGCTTTCCTATTTCATGGTGGCTTACAAGTCAGATTGTTTTTTCAGAGTGGAGTGCATGCTGCCAAACACTTGACCTTGGCAGTGTAATGTGGATAGGTAGCCCTATTGGTGACAGGGTAGCTGGAGAAGTGAGATCCCCAAGGCAGTGTAGCCTTTCTACCTCTTAAATGCCAACTACCAAGGGATCTTTACGTGGGACCAGACCCAGCACTCTAAAGCTGGGACAATAGTCAAAATATTAGGCAGTTTTTCCTTCATTTTCAATTCATCTGCTGATTAGACATATTATTTCTGTAGCATTTTCTATTTAAAACACTTCATCCTCATGTGAAATGTTTGTTTGTTATCTCAGCAATACTGGGGCTATGGATGCTCTCAAAAGAAAACTGACCTTTAAGCATATGTATAACACCTGTAGGAAACAGCTGGAAAATATATTGGGTGTTTCTTCAAGTAAAAGTGCAACGTAGTTATTTCTGCCAAGCATTTTTCAAACCTCTTCACATCATGCAGCATACAGCAGTGCTATTCATTAGAAGCTTTAAAAATCCTCTCTCTATCTGAATTCTCTAACGCAAAATATAAAGTTGCACAGCTTCCCATCAGAGAAATTGGTAATGAAGAAAAAAAAAGAAAACCAATGAATTTTTTACTACAGCCTTTAGCATTCGAGTGCTCATTTGGTAAACAGCTTCCTTTTTAACGTCAGTTTTCCTCCTTGCTAAGTGTAAGCTACTAAAATGATTCCTCCTGACTAACTCCTCAAGCATTTACACATATTAGCCAATTGGTTAGCAGGGGTTAAAGCATGTGGCTGGTAAACCTCAGATAGTGTTGTCAAACATTCAGAGATTTAGATGGCTATCTGAATTATTTGGATGAAGATCCAAAATTTATCCAAACTCATCTCTGCCTCTCCTAGCAAAAACCTCTAAGACTGTGCTTATAATAAGAACTGTTAGATTATGTTTCTTGTTTCAGGCTTGCCATTAAAGGAGCAAGTATTTTGCTCTTGCTGCTGCCTGTCAGATTTTTCTAAGATCTTTTCTATGTAGACAAATGTTTCTTAACTGCACTTCAGATTTTATGAGCAAACAATCTATTTAAGTGGATGGCAAACTGAGAAGGGATTTTGTCCCTGAGTTTAGGCAATCATGTTCTGAACTTGCTTGTGCAGCCATTAATGGGGTCTTATCATGGCTACATTACATGGGGCAAGTTTACTGGTTTCTTATCCTTTCAGTGCTCTTGCTGAAAGTGCATCATGCACTTTCTGTTGGTGCCTGGGCTGATAACTTTTCACAGAAGCATAGAATCGCTTTGGCTGGAAGAGACCTCTTAAGATTTTCAAGTCCAGCCATTAGCCCAGCACTGCCAGGTCACCACTAAACCATGTCCATGAGCACCACATCTACATGTCCTTTACATACCTCTGTGGACAGTGACTTCACCACTGCCCCAGAAAGAACAAACTGAATACAGAATTCTTGCAGAATACAGTTTGTGGCACAAGCGACCCCTGCATGGAGACTAAAGCAAAGCAGTTTTAAACAAGGGGAAAGGTCCATGGGTCTGAAAAAAAGAAAATCCTGACCCTCTCCAGCCCTTGTTTCCTCTAGTATATTCCTTCAGCTGGGCTAAATAGCCAGTAAATTGTTAAAAAAAATGCCTTGTTTTCTAAGGCAATTCTTCTTTCTGGTCTTATGTGGGCTCATCTTAGCCTTGGTCAGCGTTATGATAAAACTGTGCCCTCTTTCTGAGCAACAAATGCATTTCTCTGCTTTCTAAAGCTTATTTTTTGTGTGCTCTCTGACACCTGGTTTTCATGGCCTTCAGAGCCAATACGGGCAAGCAGTCACCTCTCCCTCTTCTCAAAGGACAGACTCTGATGTGGCTGGAGCTGTGCCCTCTGCCTGGTTCCTGGGGGGATGTGTGGGTTTGTGTCCCTGAACCAGATTTGGCTCAACACATTCCTGTTGAAGCAAGGGCAGGAGAAGCTGGAGCCTGTTTGCTGTGCTGCGTAAACATGCCATAAAGCCGAGAGCCCGGGTCATTTAGTCAGCATGTCAGACTGGTGCCCTTTGCCTCTGCAGCTAAAGTGAGGGTAAAAGACAGTAAAGGATTTGACTGTCACCTTTAGAAATACATGAACACTCTCCCCTCTTCCCCTGTCCCTGAACTTTCTGATTGTATTTCATCACTATCTGAGTGATTGTAGAAAGTTTAACCTGCAAAATTATGTGCTGCAAATGACAACCATTTTCTTCTCAAGGTGAAAGTCTTGGAGACTGAGAGAAAGAGGAAGAAAGAGAGGCCCAGTTTCCATGGCAACCCTGTGAAACTTATCTGCCACAGGAAAATGTCATTTTCCAAAAAAGACAAAACTTCATGGACAAGTGGTACAGTACATCAGGGAAGGAAATTGCAGTTTTAAAATGAAAAGCTCATTTGCGTTTATGGTCTTGAGTTTCATTTTCTAGTTACAAGACCCAATTGTGCACAATTTAGTGGAGAAAATTATATTCAACATTTCGGGTGAATAATGTAGATTAAGATCAAGTTCAGCCAGAAGTAGTTTGTTGCGACAGTCTTGAGTTTGCAGAATGCAGGGGTGGGTGGATTCTGCTTTAGCTGGGTTAATGCTGCTGTGTCAGAGAAGTTGGCTGGAGTTTTACACCCTTTTAGTGGAGCTTGCAAAGTCAGGATCTGTCCCTAAATGTTGAGATTCCTGCTGCAGCTTGCAATTTCAGCAGGTAAAGTTATACTTTCTAGATTCCATGTTACCTTTTGATATCATCAGTCATCATCCATCGTAAGCCACATTGCATAGGAGAGCATTTTATGATGAGCATTAGCATTGTAATATAGCAAAGAGCATTGTTAATGAAGCATGAAAAAAGAATAAATTCAGCTAATGGGTATATGTGTCAAATTTCAATTAGGGCTATGTTGCAAAGTGAAAGAGAGAGACAAGCATACAAATTAAACCTTTGACCTTCAGAGTAGAGGAAGAAAACCCTGAGAGAAGGGGGGGATCTTCAAAGATGTTATCCTTATTGAATGCCATAAAGTCTGAGCAAAAACTCTGTGGGATGTTTTATCTTTAATCACTGTTACATAGGAAAGATTAAAAAAAAAATTAGTTGCATTCAGCTGCTTCATAGATGGTTGTGCTCCTGTTTGTGGTGTTTACTGCATGGGGTACATACAAAGATTGTGAGTATTTTGTGGTGATGGAAGATAATCCCACCTATGTGAAGACTAGGCAGAGCATATTAACCTTCTGTGCCTGTGAAATGCTACTGGAAGGAACGTCCATCACACTCCACTTTGGCTTTCAGATAGGCTTTAAGTGATTCAAATTGTGCTTTAATGCGTCATCTGATCATGGTTTTTGAATGCAAATAAACTAGTGGAAGGGGTTGCAGCAGGAGTACAGCTCAGAAAACTGCAAGGTTCAGACACAGCACAAAACATCTGGGAATTGCTGGTTTACATTTGTTCTGATACCAAAGTGAGTGATGGTTCAGATACAAGGCAGTGGGTCTTCACAGGTGCTATTGCACCCCTGCATGAATGTGACTTTCTGTCAGTTGCTCTACTAAAAGTGTGGCTTGAATTCTGTAATAGGGCAGAGGCGTAATTTAACTCTTTTGTTTGGATCTGCTTCCCAGAGCACTTTGACATGTGGGGAAACTGATAACACCTGCACCCAGGTATGAGTCGGCCTCCAAGAAGAAGCTGAGTCTTAAAAACTTATCTTTGCAAAGGCTAGGGTGCTGATGCCTTTCTGCCTACTGGAGAAAAGTACTTCCCTGGATTCTTGCCCTAAGTTGATTTGGCTGCTCTCTACACGCAGTGAGACACCTCAAAGTCACCTCCTATGTCCAGGACACCCTGTCCTGGGCACAGCATCCAGGGCAGGGCATAGGAATGCTCCCTTACTTGTGTGAGGACAGTGGGTCAAACACAAGGGCATGATGCTTCTGTGATGGGTATGAGTTTGTGTTTCAGTTGAAGTTGCAGTTCTTCTGCATCATGTACTCTTGAGGGCAGTGCTAGGACCAACACCTCTGCAGATGCCATGAAACAAACAAATGCTGGGTAGCAGATAATCATTCACTGCCAGACTAGTGAAAAAAACAAAACCCACTTGTATTTTTCCCTCCAATCATTTAATGCCTCTAAGTGCCAAAACTAGTTTTTATCTTCCCTGATAAATACCTCTGTGTCTTTGATGGTTGAAGGCTTTCCTCTTGTCTCCAAATGTATCTTCTGTCATCCCAGGTGGTCCACTAGCTCTCTGGGTGTTTGTGGTCAATCTAAACACACTATAGTAACATAGTTTAAGTCAAAGTGAATACAGGAAGCAAGTGTATACTGTCATCTGCTGTGTAGTAAACTCTTGAAACGGATGAGTTAGAGAAACCTGTATGTCCTTTTGGACTCTTTTCCTCGTCAATCTCAAGTGATGCCAGGCTCACCAGGAGGAGTTTGTGTAGACTTGAAAGAATATGGTATCCTCTGGCCAAGCCTTTCACTTGTAGGGTTTGGTTTCTATCTATAGACACAAATATAGGTTGGTTGGCTTTTTTTCCAAACATAGTATTTACCACACAGGGATTTGTAGTAATTATATGTAAATAACTGCTATCACAAAGGTATGTTACTTGGAAAATTATGGGGCTCTCCTTTAAAAGCTAATGAAAAGACTAAAGAAACATTGAATTTATGAAATGTATTCTTTGCTCAGAATTACTATTATTTTTCTTGATTTCCCCCCCCCCCCCATGTCAGGTAGCACAGACATACTGACATGATTATTCTTAGCATTTTATAATGAAAGTATGGAAAGCAAATTATCCTGTTGAGTTGTACGATATCACTCTGTTTCATGTTTAATATTCTCATTTATGGGTTGGAAAAAGAACTTTCTGCAAACTTCCTCCAATATTTACTTTCAGCTTCTGGTTAAGTGAACATTCTTGCCAGAAAACTTGTTCAATGGCATATCTGGGGAATGAAAATACAACAGGCATGCTACAACAGTGAATGGAGTTAAATACCTTCCCAGGCAAAAATTCATCAGCTCTGCATGAAATGGAGAAAGTTAGAGATTATCCATGTAGCTGCTTTCAGTCACAGTCAAATTGATTTTATCTATCCTATTAAAAATTTTAATGGTTCTATTTATTGGTATTTCATTCATAGTTTTAATCAATTGTCTCCTTTTTAAATTCAAAATACATTTTTGCATTTTTATTTGCTCTAGTGGTTTTGAACCACAGGAAAAACATAGCCATATTTTTTAATACCAATCTCACAATTAATAGAGGCTTTCTTTAAAACCAAAACCCTACATAAGCTGAGATTCTTCAGCCACTGCAATGCTCAGATACTGCAGATTTGCTCAGATATATCTGTGGATAGATACAGCAGGTTTACACTGGGACATGAGGTTGTTCAGTTTCTCATCTGATTCATATCATCACAGGATGTGGCATAAAACTCTGCAGCTAGCCAAGATGTAAGTGATATAGCAATGTATTCACTCAGTCTTTGGACCCTCAGGAGGTCGGTACCACAGAGCCCGGAATACACAAACCCTTCCATGTCCTCTCTGTTCTGTCTGTCTCCATATTCCCTAGTGTGGCACCAAATAGGTTTAAGGTTTAGATAATACTTTTTACTTCTCAGAAGCAGCAGAGATCTAAGTACTACAGGCTTAGTCCTGTCTAGCAAAGTTTTCACAGCTACTATAATACTTGATAGAATCTGTGAGGGATACCTACATCCACATTTCTCTCATGCTAGTCAGGACAGAGGTGTGCCCTCCTTGTCAGCCATGGATCTCCTTGCTGATCAGAAACAATATATAGTGTACTATAAATCTGAAGAGAAATTAGCCCACATCAATTTAGGTGTGGGAATGTGCACCACAAGAGTTACACACATACACACAGATCATCAGGGGTTGGAAAGGACCTCCAGGGGTGATAGAGTCCAATTCCCAAATTACTAGAGAATTGCCACTAGCAAAGCAACAAATATGAGTAATTGTTCACATGCAGGCCTTTTCATATGTATTAAAAGATGATTCTGGTGCCAAGTGCTTATCAGACTGACCCCAGCAGTGAGTCAAGAGCAGATGAAGTTTCACTTAGATGATTATCCAAATCAAAGGGCCCAGGAACAACAAGGCATCTCCAGTAAGAGTCTGCTCTACCAAAGTAATCTCAGGGGGAAAAGGGGTTCAGGAAAGAAGCTTAATTGTGATAAATGTAAGCCACACGTTACATCAGGGAGACATAAAGGAGCATAGGACACCACCACCTGGCAGTTCATAATACTCAGACAGACAGGTAGCAGTTTGTCCCCAAGACAAAATATTTAAGCACAGTGCGTGCATGTTTACACTTTATATGCCAAGCCATTGTGCAGGTTTTGATATTAAGTGAGTGAGAAGAGGATGAGTATGGCTATCTTCAAATATAAAATGGAGGGTTTAGAATATTTAAAAGGCAGAAAATAAGTTTGAAAAGGACCTTTTTGCCCTTTGATGCAATATGAATTTCTATAGTACATTGTTAGGAGAATGTCAGAAAACATTAATGATTGTGTTTTCATCTTTTGATGTGCTATTTAATGAAGCATATGCTCTTTCATACTTAACATCAAAAAGACAACTACTGCAATTCTTCACATATACATCAAATGAATTTTTGTGTTAATAGGAATAATCATCTAGGCAGAATCTGCTTTCATATCAACAGCTGATTTGATATAGATTGTCTAGCACTAATGTGTACTTGCTAGAGTAAAATTAAAAAGTATGTGGAAGCTCTGCATCTTCAGTCTATTCTGCATCCCAATCCCAAATAATATGAGCAACTTCTGGAAGTTGGATTATGTCTGTAATTTAGAGAACAAATGGCACACTATCTCTGGTACCAGTGAAGGGAAGGAATTAAAGGTGATGGAGAATGATAAAGCTAACAAAAGCAGTCTTAGCCAGGCCAGCACCAGTATTTCTGCAGCCCCAGAACATGCAAAAGAGAAGCTGATCCTGGACACTTGGAGAGAGAGTACCATGAACTGAATTTATATAGTCTACTGCTCTTCCACCCCTCTGAGTTTTTTCATTCTCTGTAACCTCCAAAATCAGAATTAAGCATGGTTTATTGATGAGGCATGAATGAAGATGTCTTGTTTGTCAATGTGTGGACATAGCAATCTGACTGTTATACCTCTGACTTTTGAACATCAACACTGCAGTTATTCTTATCTATTACTTGGCAATTCTACCGGTATTTAAAAAGGACCATTTTCCCAAAGTGTTCTGTGCAGGGGTTAGCACAGACTGGGAGAATGAATGACTATACCTTAAAACACTTAATGGCTAAGCACTGAAAGACTTCATATCTAGTGGTCCACATCAAACTGCTCACATCACAGACTGACAGGTACAAAGCAAATCTTCATCACTTCAAAAGCATGCTACTTTTACTAACAATGGTATCTACAGTTTCTCTGAGCCTGTATGCATGCTTTTAAACATGTCCAGCACACTTTTACTTATCAGCATTTGTAGACACTTCTTTTTAATCAATGGCCTTGTCTTTAAAGGATCCTATGTCTAACAGTTTCAGCTTTTATGATTGTGTCTGTAAAGTGAAGGCAATTACTCCAAAAGCACTTAACAAAAACTTATTAGGAAGGAGGTATTGTGAAGGATGTTCAGCTTTTCTAAACAGATGCTTCTGCAGGTAACTCTTAAAAATAATAGTCACACCACAGGTATCTTGAACAAGTTTTGATTTGCAGAACAAATTGCCTACTAGAAAGACCTGTATACTATCTGGTTCTGCCGATAAAATGGTGTCATTTCAGTTGAAACAATGAATATATTTGTGTCAGAGTTTACACAAGTTTTGCAGCTTTTATCATTGATTGTGTCCCTGTGCTGTTTTGTGCGAAGTATACAGAAAGCTGTTAGTGTTGGGACAACATGGAAAACTTCCTTCCTTCCTTCTGACTCTCTTTATTACCATTGCCTTGAAGGAATGTCTTTACTGTTGGTTTAGCTCTAAGTGTGAGGTCACATATGTTTCTCTTTTCATTTTTGTACAACATAACGGTGTTTCTTTTTGGGGGCTAAATTGTTTTTCATTTGGCCATTGTCCTTGACTTCTGACCAAGTCTGCTGTCATGGAGGTAGTATTCTTTGCTGTTTCTATGAGTTTCACTATGGTTTGAATAAATGTCCAAGTAGATAGCAGTATTGCTTAAAAATGTTGGGAATTTGTATGAAGAAAGTTTTCTGCTGTATTCTTAGAACTCCTGCTATACCTTAAGATATGCTTGAGTGTGTGTGTATAATACATACATTCAAAGACAATGTGGACAAATTGCAGGATGTTTTCCAAAATATAAGGTATAAGACACATGGATTTCAACAGTCGTTCCTGCATTCTGCCAACATATTCTTGTCTGTACCACTCAGACATCTAGTACTTAGAGTCTGACCTGAACTACTGCTTTCCCAGTTTCCCAAAGTGGTAACAGCCAGTTGGTTTCTTAATAGGAAGCTGGACATGCCTAAGAGGTAGGCCCAGGACAACCTCGTAAAATCCAACAAAGCCAAGTTCAGGGTCTTACACCTGGGTCAGGGCAATCCTAAAGACAAATACAGGCTGGGCAAAGTATAGACTGAAAGCTGTACTGAGAAAGACTTGGAGTTGCTGGTTGATAAAGTCAGCATGAACCAGCAATATTTGAGTGCAGTCCAGAAGCCCAACCATATCTTGGGCCACATCAAAATAAGTGAGGACAGCAAGTTAAGGGAAGTGATTAGTCCCCTGCACTGTGCTCTCATGAGACCCCATCTGGAGTACTGTGTTCAGATCCGGAACCCCCAACACAAGAAGGACCTTCTGGAGTGGGTACAGAGGACTGCAGCACTTCTCCTGTGAGGACAGACAGAATGCTGGGGGTGTCCAGCCTGAAGTAGAGAAGGCTTCAGGGAAGACCTTCTACAGCCTTCCACTATATGAAGGTGGTATACAAGAAAGCTCTGGAAGGACATTTGCAAGGGCTGGTGGTGAATAGAAGCCTAAGCTTAGCTGCAGCTCTGCCATGCAGGCAGCTAGAGCACTTTTTTGCCCGAGTGGAACTCTTGGACTGTGGCCAGTGTCGGCTCATCCCACCTCCTGACAGCGGGCCAAAGAGAAGAGCCACTACCCACACCTGCAGAGGGGAGAAACTGCAGCCCTCCCCTCCTTCTCTGAGGACTCAAATGCAGAAAGCAAACACCAGCTCATTCCAGTTTCTGGCAGCAGGATGAAGAGAGGGCAACTCTTCCATGCTGCTTCTCCATCCTGATTGCCTGTGAAAATGCCAGACAACAGTGAGCTCTTAACCCTCTCCCTCCCTCGGAGCCTTAACAACAGGGAGAGAAAAGAGAGAAGGCCCTGCAGAAAGCCTTGTAGCAGGCCTGTCTACCACAACAGACATAGTCCCATGTGACCAGTACCATATTGCCTTTGTCTCCACCAGACTGGCATACTCTTGCCACTGAAAGAATGAGAGAAGCCTATGATAAGAGAGAGATCATCAAGTACTGATCTCCTAAACCTTTGGCAAAGACAGAGACTGGGGATCTGTTGTATTCCTGAGATGTTGTTATAGCCTGAAGATTAGGTCTGCCTTAGTCCCACTAGGAAAAACTCCTGAGACAAGAGGAGTCAGAAGCAAGCCTGCAACGTCAGAGAGGGCTGATGTCTGCAAGATCGGAAAAGGAGCTTCTTTGCAAGTATCACAACATAAGAGGGCCTCAGGAGCCCTACTGAGTTCTGTGGATGGAGGGGATGGCTGGATTCCCTTTCTGGTTAGAGAGTTGGTGTACACTCCTTTCCCCAGGACCTCTCAACCAAAGCCAAAACCCAATGTGTTAGCTGTCTCCCATTTCTCTGAGTGTGTAAAGGCATTGTAATACAGATTGTTTAATCTTTGACTCTTTTACTTATTTTGGGATTTTTTTCCTTTTCTTATTGGTGATGGGTTCAATAAATTCTTTTCATTTTAGCAAAGGTGCTTCATTGGCTGTTGAATTCATGCTGAGAGCTGGTTGTTGTGCTTGAATTGCAGGCACCAACCCAAACCTATTTAGACCTTCATTCCCCATAGGGTGAGGAGCAATGGTTTCAAACTGAAAGAGGGTAGATTTACCTTAGCAATTAGGAGGAAGTTCTTCACTATAAAAGGTGGTAAGATACTGGAACAGTTTGCCAAAGAAAGCTATGGCTGCACCACCACTGGATGGCAGAGTGTTTGGAACTATATGATCTTTGAAGTCCCTTGCAACCCAGACCATTCTATGATTCTGTATAGCTAAGTAACATCTTTTGAACCATGTTTGTAAATAAGGCTTCTGCTTATTGCTTGTGTATGTGTTGTCTGACCTTCTTAAATCTAATTTCACCCAGTTCTCTCACCATGACAGTATAAGTTTTATATGAAGAGACAGTAAATGTGATGTAAGTGTATGCATAGAGTTTAATGTAAGAAATTCTGAAATGTTAAGCTGAAAACTAATGCTACTTACATGGTTCAAAGCTTTGAGCTAGAAGCCCATCCTTCCTATGGACCTTAGACTGACAGGTATCTTTGCAAGAGTTTTTAAATATATCTTTGAAGATTTAAAAATAGTTTTATACCAGAAGGCAAATATTCAGTAGGTTCTTCTGTGAAGCTTATCTTTCAATTGGCAATAAATAGCGTATGGCTCAAGGATTTTTGATATAGTTTGGCCTATTTATACTGTTATACCTGAACGGATTACTTTAATATACTATTGAGATGAGCTCCCACTCTGGAAGGTCATTATATGGTAATGAATTATCACTTTTTCTTATCCCAGACACTGAAGCACAGCTTTCGCAGTCTGCAGTGCTCTTGATAGGGGTCTGTGGTGAGAGGTCAGCAGGGGAAGCACTTCAGGCAAGGGGCTGTAATCTGTGAGGCACAAGCAGCCAGCGGACCTTTCCTTTTATCATCAAGGCAGCTATCTCCTGGGAGGTTGCCACATCTTTATCACGCAATATACTTTAAAACATATCTCTTTCCTGTGACTTTCTGCTGCTAACTTCATGGGGAAAGGTGACATTTAAAGCTGCACATTATTTTCTATAATTTTGTTTGTGATATATTTATCCCTCTGTCCCCACCTTTTCAATCTATTTTTCAATAAACACTGTATATGAATATTCTCTAGGACAAAGCATGTTTGAGAGAAAAGCATGGGGCTTTGATTGTTTTCATTTTGTTCTGGAACATTGTATCCTATAACACCTGTACTAAACTACCATGACCTCTAGTAGAAAGCTTTATTTGCCCCACGTTTCTAAATGTAAAGAACATTCAGTGAATGATATGTATAACTTGAATTGAATTGAAATTTAGGATTACTCTGAGGGTGCCAGGTCCTTGGATTGTGTATCATTTTATGTTTGTCATTATTCAATGTAGGTAAAATAGGTTTCAGTCAATATGTGTCCAGAAGAAGAAAGTCTGTGGTATTATGAAATGCCAAATAACACATAGATAACTGAAGGTGAATTGTATGTGTATTACTCTTACACAAAACTCTCTGAATGCTGGCAATAACACAATAATTCTGACAAATAAGATGAAGAGCAATTACTGGGCAGTGGGATGGTTAGCTACTGCCTGAAGGCATAATTCTGCAAGACAAATGCACATTGACTTTGACAACTGATATGAAGGCAATCTACAGAGCAGAAAACTCTCCTCCCCTTCCTTACCACTTTACAGAAATGTTGCTTGTTTGACTATTGTAATTCATTTTTTGCATTATAAGACAAAGTAGTTTTAGTGGAGGTAAATTACCTTTATTCATTACCTACCCTTTCTTTTTTATAAGTAAATGTTCTTTGTCCTGTCTCAGAGAGATGAGAGACATTCCACTGATCCACAGGGCACAGTTTTCAAGGAGAAAGTCAAAGGAATTTTCTGTTGGTGACCTGCCTTAGGTTATTACAAGAGAAAACCAGACCTGGCTGCAGGGGTCTCACCAAAGCTGAAATTTTTCAGGGTTTTTCTGTTCTGAGGTAAGCTGCTGTATCTGATCTAGGAAATATGCTGGAGAAAAAGAAAAGCCATGTTCAGCTTGTTTAGAAATCACCTATAAATATAGCTAATTTAATACACATTAAGCATATTTGTAAGATGCCAGCAAAGTAGGTGATGCATAAAACACGCCTTCCAGAAACTAATTCTACAGTCAATTTTACTTTTCCTCATAAGGAAGCTATGTATAAACTACACAATGAAGCAAGTCATGCTCATGTTGAACCATGGAGTAACATGCCAAAACTGCTATTATTACTTCATTATTCTTGATTCCCCTATTTCCTAGGTAATTCTGTCATTTGTCATTTAAAAAACGTTATTTTCTGTGTTAAAAAGAAATCACAAATGTCAAGAAAATTATTGCTATAAGTAATTCAAGCCCCACAGATGGATGTCAGATAACATGTTAGAGAACTTGTATGATAAACAGAATCTGTTGTCTACCCTTTAACTTCTGTTTCCTCTTTAGTGGAAATTTTTAAAAAAAATTGAATATGCGATTTATTATCTAATCTAAGGAGGTGCTTGGATCAACATTCTCCTCTTTCACTGTGTCTCATTGTGTGAGAATGTGTAAGATGTTTGAGTACTACTGGAGAGGGGAAGGTGCTGGGCACTGAAAGCATTTTACAATTATTCCTGGCAATTCCTTTGCAATTTCTCCCCCTTTACTCTGGCCTTGTTAAGTGGCATCTGGAATAGTACATCCAGTTTTGGGTTCCCCCAGCTCAAGAAGCTACTGGAAAGATAGCAGAGCCACCAAGATGATCGGGAGGCTGGAACATCTGCCTTGTGAGGAAAGGCAAAAAGAGCTGGGGCTATTTAGCCTGGAGATGAGGAAACTGAACAGAGGTTTCATAAAAGCCTTAAAATTATCAAAAGGGTAAGTGTCAGGAGGATGGAACCAGGCTCTTCTCATAGGTGCCCAGTGGTTAGACGAGTGCCAATGGGCACAAACTGGAACACAGGAGATTCAATTTGAACATAAGTAAAAACCTTTTTACAGTGAGGGCAACAGAGCCCTGGAACAGGGTGTCCAGAGAAGCTGTGGAGAGGTTGGAGATCCTGAGACATTCAAGCCCTGCTTGGACATGTTCCTGTGCGATGTGATGTAGGAGAGCCTTCTCTGCAGGGGGATTGGACTAGATGATCTCCACAGGCTACTTCCAACCCCTATTAATCTATAATTCTAAGATCCCTATATTAGGCTAGATAGAAGCTGGATTTTTTGTAATGCCATGTGTCTAATTATGTGACATGCATTACGGCACATTTTAACAGACATTTGTTTTCTAAACTTGCTTATTAAAACAAAATAATTACTTTTTTCCCCAGATCATATTTTAATATAATAGAAATAATCAGAACAAGCAGTATTCTTTTTTTTGGAGTAGGTGCTTAGAATCATTGCCCTGTATTAGGAAATGTAAATATGTGACATATAACAATGAATCCTTGGTGTTATGTACTCCTTGGTTAAATGAAAAACAGTCTCACTCCTGTCAGTTGTGCTTAACCAACATTAAATTAGTGCGAATGAGATTGGAATCAGGCACTGAGACTATGCAATATATACAAGAGAGAGTGAAGTGTATTATCTATCATTAAATTAATTTTGTGTTTCCCCAAACTACTCTTATTGGCATCAAGTACCCTGAATGCATTTTAAATATAAATATCAAATTACAAACCTGGCTGCACTTCATTTGTGTAAGCCATAAGTTGAACTTGCTTTCACTGATAGAAGTAGCATTTGTGAGGTATTTAAAGAAAGGAAAAATATTAACAGATTTACTCAAGAAAACTGAAGCAAGATCTGCCCAGATAGAAGACCTTACATCAAGGAAGGAACGCACAACAGTAACTTATATTGAAAATCCTTGCTAAGTTTACTTAGAGTGATGTGCATTCTGCAAGGATGCACCGTAACCCTTGAAGGCAAAGAGCAAATTGTTTTCTTGCTCAATGAAATCAAAAGACAAGAGTCTTTCAAATCATTTTTGATGTAAAATCCAGAGTCATGTAGAAGTTTGTGCTCTTAGCTTTGGTCTCTCTTAGCATTTCTGTATGAATGTTCTTTGTTATTGCTTGCTTAATCAAATATAAATTTATGTCTGACATACGTACGTAGTTGACATGTATGAAGTTAACATTTATAAATGGTGTCTGAGAACCACAGACTAACAATTCTTGAAAGAACTCTGGTCTCAAACTACTAGCCATACAATTAATTGGTTTTCTGTGGTAATTGGAAGCATTAGCACACTTTGCTGTTTTTTAATCAAAAACTGTTTCAAAATTAAGGATTCTTGCTCACCCTTTGTGCCTGTGCTGTATGTTCCACAGTAAGTTAATCTTAATGGGAAATAAACAAGGAAATAATATGTGCACTTTGAAATTAAGGTGGTTTTCCCTGTGAAAATCTGCACCCTAGACATGTTGCATATAAAAACATTCCCTGTTGCTCTCCCCGTCCACAACTGCTTGGGCATGATGGCATTGACTGAACAACTTCTCTCTCAGACTGGGATTTTGACTGGAAAGGTACAATTGCAGCCTCACAGGAGGTGATTTTTTTCCTTGTATTCTCATGCCAAGGTGCTAGGCCAATTGCTGTAAATAGGAATGCAAAACATTTTAATTATGGAAAGCAAATAGCATTCTTAGCACAAACGTTTACTTGGGGGAGGGAGGGGGGGAACCAAACCATGCTAAGCTATAATTCCCAGCAGCCTTTAAGATATCTTCTTAAGCTGGCAGAGCAGAGATAAATGCAAAGAAAGTGAATGCTTTAAAAGCCTGTTTCAAGCAAAACATTGTCAGCTGCTACCATTAAGAAACCACCTTGAACAAAATGGATAAAAATGACAGAAATGGGCTGAGGCAGTTTCTGTTTCTCAGTGTCACAGCTGGTGGGGAGAAAGTTAACTATCTCTTTTGGGTTTTATTAACTACCTGTTTTGGAGTTTAAGCCATCAGCAAAGGGAAGAAAACTGTACACATCTGTTGCTAAATGAAGGAGAGAAGATGGTATCTGAAAATATGAGAAAACAAGGCTAAAGAACAATCTGGAAATCAGGCAACTTGGAAGTCAGACATAGGAAAGACCTTTCATTAAGGTAGATGTTCTGACTTCTGAAAAGTAAAGCCCAGGTCCCATTTTGTCCTTAAAGTGTGTGTGGCCCTGTACGATGGCAAACTCTTCCAAGGAGATTAGGCAGCAGTATAGAAACTAGTACCTTGGGAAACCTAAGTGTTGTAAAAAGCATTGCTAGAAAGTGTGTTTGTTTGGAGTGTTTTATTTCCCATGACTGATGGAATTATATCCTCCAAGTTACTTTTGCAGTTACAAACCATGATGTTGAAAAGTAGTAGAGAAAAACTCGTATCCTTCACACAGATGCAGTCTCAGGCTCTTTGAACTACCCTCATAATAAGACTTCATCCAAAGTTAAAATAGCATCTTATAAGTAAAACCATATCAACCAAGAAGCCATTCTTCTATCCTAGAGAAATGATGGATCTGAGGATACCGCTTCAGCCAGGATACTAACCAGATATTTTGGAGTCTGCTGAGTGGTAGTCTTTCAGACAATAGACTCTTCCTCTAGCATTTGTGGGGTGTTTTGTGAGAAGCATAGTGTGGAGGTTTTGTGAGAAGCATAGAATAGTCAAATGGAGATCAAAAAGGTCGAAGAACTTGAGATGGCAGAGACAACACTTCTCTACGGTGCTAAAACCTGGCATGGAAATTTTTGGAGATTACTTTTACTTCTCTGAAAAAGGGATGGTAATGAAACTGTGGACATGAGTTTAATGATCCTAGTGTGAAAGGGCTCCCATAAAGTGATTTCTCCTCTTGTTGGCTGATTCTAACCAGTGCTTTAGAAACACATAAAAATTATAGCAACAAAGGGTTTTTTGTTTCCCTGACAAAAAAAATGATGATGATCAGAGGACATGAGCCAAAGGAAATAAGTGCCAGATGGTCACTGAATGACCACACAAAGACATAACATCGGAAAATACTCTGGTCCAGGGAATAAGTAGGTAGCACGGTGCAGTTTTCAGAATTTAAGTAGGTACTTCTGGACCATAACTCCAACAACATTCTGAAGTATTTTTCAAATTCCTCAATATTGTACCTGTGGGGAAAGTACTTTTTGTGTTGGTGGTGATTTCAGGAATGAATTCTGGCAAGCTCAGCTGAGTTCCCTCACTGCACAGTGCATGGTAATGTTCATTATGATTATATCAAATACTGGCCATTCTGTGCAGAATTAAATTTGATCTGATATTGAAATTAACTTGAACTCCTAATACCCAGGTGTGTTCTGCAACCAGGTTTTTGGGGTTTTTTTTAACCTTCTTCTTGAAGGTTATTTTTTTTTTTTAATTTTCTAAAAAACCCCTCTCATTGCATTTTACATTACTGCTTTCCAAATGGAAAATATTTAGCAGCACAATAATTGGGTCTTCTGTTATTTTTTTTTCTTAAGGCCAAGAAATCACGACAGTAGACCGCAAACATCCCTGAGCTCACTCCATTCTTTGCTCCTGAAGAAGCAGAATACCTTTCAGATCTCTAGGGCTGAAGCTCTGGGGAGTTTTGAGTGTTAAAAGTTTGTAATCTTTTATTCTGCTTTACTTATCCAGCAATACATATTCATGAGGAAGTTCATTATAGCAGCACCCATAGTGTGGCTCCAGTTTTGAGCAGTGGCACTCAATGCTTAACTGCCAAGCTCACAGAAGAGTATTGCAGAGCTGAACATCAAGGCAGTTTGAATAAAGCAATTTTCTGTAACGAAGTATAATAAAAATTTTTCACTTACATTATTATGCTATGAGGGGGTAAAGAGATTTCTAACTTATTTGAGTCTGCCATTTGAAAATGCCATTTTGCCTTGAGGGTGATCTGGGGGGTTGCTGCCCAATGCGTTTTTCAGTTGTGATAGGAGTGCTGCACTGGGTGAGTGAGGGTGATGGCTGAACATCGTGGATTCAAAGATAGCCAAATTTCAGCAGAGTGACCAGAAAAACACTGCAAGGATTAAGTTTGTTCTGCTAGAGTTAGGGTCTGTGACTACTTGAGATCTTGATGACAGGTTTGATCGTGCAGGGGTTTTTTTTATGTAAATCAAACTAATATCTATGTGAGATTTGGCTAAAAATTAGATGTGGAACTGAGAATATGGGGAAGCTCCTGGTCTTCCTCAGTCCACCTGAGCTTGCAGGAACTCTGCAACTGAAGTGTGTCTAGAGGTCTCTCAACAGCACTGTGGAGCCATGTTCAATGCCCACCCCTGACAAGCTGGGTTGCCAAACTCAAAGCTACCCTGTCACACCCCTCAGGCAGTGCTGCTGGACCAGGGGGCCATTCAGGTCCAGCTGGCCGTGTGACAGATTATACATAATTGCTCATTCCTGCTACTTCCAACATGTCTGTAGCCAGGAAAATGATCATCGTGTTCCAGTGATTTTTAAATGGCAACTTAGTTTTAAGGGTTTTTTTGAAGGAAGGAGTGGTTTTCCACAGCTGAGATAGCTTTTATCACAATATCCTCAATATTAAACAATGATGCCATTCAGTGAGTTAAAACTGCCACCCTCTAGAGACTATTAAAAATTCAGTTACCTTGGCAACAAAATAAAAAGAGGTACTGGTTTAATGGTTGAAAATGAGGAACATTCATCCTATGTGTGTGAACATATTGTTAACAGATTCATTTTGGTGGGTTTTGTTTTCCTAATCATATGGCTCAGTCATATATTTCCTCATTTTATTTCTTTACACATTCCAGTATTAGAAAATAACTTCTTTTCCCTTCATATAAAACCTGTCCTTTATGTCACAACATCATCTGATCCGGAAAAGAAATCCTTGCTTCTCTCAGGGCCAGAAAGTGTCCAGTAGGTGGCGTAGGATCCTCTAGATGTTCTGGTCAACTGACAAACAGAAAAGACAAGCATCCACTCGGGTAATTTTCCAAACGGAGTAGTCTCTCGTGACTATTTTCATAGCAAATCTTTTAGAGAGCATATAAACGTTCTGTTCCATTTGATGCTTCTAAGAAGTCTAGATTTGCATTAAAAACAACGAAAAGTGCATGAAGAAGTAGACAGTATGTGTTCCAGGTTAGGAATCCAGAACAGAAATATTCCTGACAAGGATGACACCTGCTATAGCTTCAGAAGCTGAGTTCTGGGTTAAGAGACAAGTTGGTGAATTTGGACAGTGCTCCTAAGCGTGGAAATAACTGGGAATAGCAGGAAAAGTCTGTCCATGTGCCCCAGCACCCAATATTATTGAGGTTATTGGTGCCCGCACCAAACTAAAAATTGCTCTCATGTTTAGCTGCTCAGGCTTTTGTTGCTTTTGCAATCAATACCAAAGTATTTCCCCTCGTTAATCTAAGGGGATTGAGACTGAAAGTTTAAGTCATCTAACATCAAACTACAAAACATCCTGTGTGTTTGAGGGTTGTTTTTTTAAAAAAGTTTGTGAAATAATTTGCTTCCCCAAGCTTGTGCTAATATGGATTTGCAGCAGCACAACTTTCTGGGATTTATTTAATAAAGAGTTACCATTTTTCTTCTAGCAGAAAGCAGCAAAGAAAAGAAAGCTATTATGCTCTACACAATGGAAGGTAGGATTATAGAATAAACACAAGGGAGATAAGAAAGGTGAATCAATTTAAATGACCTTTATTCAAGCTTCATTGAAACAAATGAATAAGAGGATTTATCCCCCAGAAAATAAAGCAGAAATAAATAGCAAAGTAAAGGAAAAATTCTAATTATATTGAAAGAGATTTTCCAGGGTTTCTTAGTTTAAAATTAAAAATAACTACATGTAAAAATGTGTAAAAACTAATGCTGAGCAAACTTAATAAAACCACTTGGATAGCTGAGCTGAGCATAGGATTAAGTGCAGTGCTTGCAGCTGAGAAATGGTTTTGCCTGTTTGCTCCATTAACCTGAAATTTAGTCCTCCTGTTTTATACTTATGTTCAAATCAAACTCCTTTGTTCCAGTCTGTGCCCATGACCTACCACTGGGTGCCTATAAGAAGACCCTAGTCCCATCCTCCTGACACCCTTTCAATAATTTTAAGCGTTTATGAAATCTCCCCTCAGTTTCCTGTCTAGGCTAAAGAGCACCAGCTCTCAGCCTTTCCTCACAAGCGCTCTGATCATCTTGGTGACTCTGTGCTGAATTCTTTCCAGTGGCTTCTTGAGCTGGGGAGCCCAGAACTGGATCCAGTAGAATCAACCTATTGACTACATTCTTAATGCAACTCAAGAGACTATCTGTCTGCTTGCCCACAAGGGCACACTGCTGGCTCATGGTCAGCCTGTGTTCCACCAGCACCCCCAGGGCCTTTTTCCCAGAACTGCTCTCGGGCAAATCCGTCCACAACCGTACTGATCAATGGGGTAGCTCCCCAGGTGCAGCTCTCTATACTTGCCCTTATTGAGCTTCATGTTTCACTCTGCTCAGCTCTCCAGCCTGTTCAGATCATGCTGGATGGCAGCACAGCCCTCTGGTGTGCCAGCCGCTTCTCTCAGCTTTGTGTCATCAGCAAACTTGCTGAGGGTGCTGTTTTAGAGATTACTTGGCTCTCTAGTCCTGTGAAATCCTGCTTTTGTACTTCCCACATGGGAAGGGTCCTTAACTATTCCATTGCAGAACTAGGCAAAGAAGCAAGTGGAATTTTAATGGGATCACAAACAACCCTCAAGGGTTGGAGGATCAACTAAACCCTGTCATGGTGCCTGTCATGGTCAGATGCTCAGTCTGACTGATTGCCTGATTGTGAAAAGCAAAGGCACCCCTGAGACAAGGTCCAAATGTCCAGACAGCTGCTCAGCAACCCAGGCTGGGACTCTGGGGTGTGTGTGTGTGTGCTGGGGCACACCAACACTTGTCATAGTTCCTGCACCCATGCCTGGTTACTTTGCTGCTTGTGGCCAGCTGGGCACTGCACCTAAGTACACTGAACATAATCTGTCTTTCAAGAAGGGCAAAATTTTGAATGGCTTTTTTAAAATAATGGTTTTTTTTCAGATTTAACTTTTTATATATTTAAAAAACCCAGGCACTTTCATTTCATAAACTGCATATGCAATTCTTCTGATGTAGTGGGTTTTTTTATTTGTTTAGCTTGAAATTTATTTCCTCACATCTTTCTGATGTAACAGTCAATCAACTAAAACCATTAATTACATGGTGATAAATTTCTGCCAGCCCACATATCCTACAGTAATGGATTCAAGTAAAGCAATGGAATTTGGCAGATTTCCTTTCCCAGCAAGTTTACGTCACTTGCTCCTAAATCCATCGATCCAGTGAGACAGTAATTAGTTCATTTAATGAGAAACAAGGAATTTTGGCCTGCAGAATTTAGAGTACTAACAAGATAGGTTATTATTGGAAGCTATTTTCAATAAAAACAGTTCAATCAGCCAACAAGAATATTTTTCCTTGGTTAAATATTGGAGCCTTGTTTATTGTTACCACCACAGGGTTAGGCTAATGCTAGAGAACATCTATGCTTCCACTGCTGTTGGCTACAGTCATGGAAAGCCTGCTTTGGTTGAAGAGCATTATGAATTGCCTTAGCAAATGTCTTTGTAGGGTACCAGCATGTGTGTGGATAGTTTTGGTCCTTGTTAATTATTTCCCTACAGTGAGGAACTTTCTGCTGGTGCCTGATAGCTGTGGCTGCCAGATAGCTGCTGGGGGTAATGCAATGGGCAAGTCTGGACCTGAAAAGGCAGATTTCCTTCTCAGCAAAATATGCCCAAGAAGCACCTGTGTCAGCTGCAGGGTTCAGGGTAAGCTGAACATACATGATCATGTGCTGGAGACTGTCTTTGATATAAGCACAGTTAATTGTTCTGAATAGACATCCTAAAAGCAGACTGGGAGACAAGTAAATAACAAATGCAGTCCATGAGCCTCTTTTCATTCTCTAGTCCTTTACAGGGGCAGGGATAAAAAAAGCATCTGAGGCAGAGAGATGAACAGAAGCAAACCTGTCCTAACCAGATTCTGACTGTGCAAGGGACCTCAGGTAAGCTAAAACAGTCTGCAAAGTAGTCTTGATACTGTTTGAATTACTGAAAATAAATACCAAGTGACTCTAGCCATTGCTTGCTTAGACTCTGCTTGCAGAATGCTTTAACCATAAGCTGTGAGCAAAGATGCTAAAGTGAGTGGTAACACTGGAGTTGTCTCTTCATCCTACCTTTCACCACAGCCAGCACAGCTCGTTCTGAGAGTGAGACTGCTTATTCTCCAGCACCCATTTTGCCATAATCTCAATACTTCAGATCACTTTCAGGAAGAACTTTGAAGATGAGAAATAGTTTGTGGCGAAATTTCTCTTGCAGTGTACTTAGAGACGCATTAATTTCCTGAGATGCTTATTTGAGATCACCTTCAATTTGCAGCCAGCTCTAGAATCCCCACAGAATAACCCCATTGTACAAGCAGTGAGTCAGTTTAGACACAAATATAACAAGTTTGTCTCTTACATTCTCTTTCCTTACACAAAGTGGACGTATTTTAGTTTAAAAATAGTGTGATTAATTTGGGCAATTAGTTGGCCAAGTAGTTAAACAATTCCCCTACCACAAAAGTAAGAAACTCTTTAACTAAAAGACGAGTCAACATCTTCTCTGAGGATGTTTTAAAAGATTATTTAAATCTTATAAATATTTGAAGGCCTGCATAGAAGCTAATGGATTTCTGAGAAAAAGCAAAACAACAGTGTGTTTACAAGAAACATCATCATATCTTCTGCTAAAGCAATTAAATAAAGTAGTAAATTCTATCTTGTGACTGTGTTTTGAAAATTACCTCAGATTGTCTATCTGTTGAGATACTGCTGGGGTTTTATTGAATATAACCTGGATATGTTTCAGCTTATTCAGCTTAAACAGGTGAAGCTCTTGCTCCAGGAGCATTGCATGGCCTTAAAGAACCACACTGAAGGTTCACATTTCTCATCTTTTTCTTCCTTTGCTACAAATGAAAGGCCCTGAGCAATATTTGGTTCCCATACCCGTTTTGATCTGTGGTTTGCCTGAAAAGACATTCCTGTTCTGAAAGAGAACATGTGATGTCTCAACAGGGACTAAGAGAAATTTAGATCAGATTAACTTTATTGCACTGAGCAGCTCTATCAATAATTTCCTGCAGGTAACCAAGTACATGCTTAAGTGTGCATTTACACAAATAGTCCTGTGTGTGGAGGTGAACCCGTCTTCAAGCATGTAGGTGCTGTTTGATTAGCTATATCTACACAATGTGTATTGGGCACCCATGAGGAAAGCTCCCAAATTTCTACAAAAAGCTCAGCTTTCACAGGAAGAAAAATGAGCCTGAACACCTTCCATATTTTGAGTCATCAGACTCCTATTATGGCCCTGTGTGCTACATGTGCATTTTCCACTTGGCAATTGAACTTGATACTGAGGACAAAACCACCATTTGCACATATTTTGAAAACAAAATAGTAGTCTGATTTCATTGACTTCAATGCAAAATGCTGGTGTGCACAGTGCCTAACAGAGAGGAATAATAAAGTCCTCATTAGCATAACACTGGAATCTCTAGAACATTTAAAGTGATGGAAGTGGTGGGTTTTCTTTTTTGTACTAATGCTTTGCTTTGTTCTTACGGAATGAAGTTGACAAACGTTAAGATGAAACCTTAGCTGAAGGAGATTCTGTAGAAATAGTGTTCCCCTAGCAACACTGTTCACTATGCTCAGGGAGCACATGAAACCATATTCCCCTATAAGACTGTGTTTGAGAAGGAAATTTTATTTTTAAATACAGATAAGGTGCTTGCAAATGTTTCACTTCTAAATATTCTGTAAGTGTAATTTGAATAGAAGCAGGATTCATAATATAAAGTTGGAATAAAGGCTGTAGCAGCAAGGCAGATAACTAGTGTAACCTCAGATACAGATCTTTATTTCTGCATAAAACGCATTTCCACTTTTGTACATTGGAAGAAACGGAACACTTGATTCTGATTCCAGAGAAATAGAAGTGAAGAGGACAATAGCATTCACAAAGGGTAGCTGCTATAGTAATAAGAGAAGACACGTGAATGGGGAAGGCTCCTGGCAGCCTAGTTATCATCCAGAAGAGTCCTGGACCCTGCAAAGAGAGGTGGTTCACAAAAGACAGTCCTGCAAGAAAGCAAAATGGATAGGAGAAGGAAAATGAATCTTTTCAGTAGCCAGATGAAGAATGCATTCTGAATAATGTTCCTCAAGAAGTAAATCCCTTTTCTCCTCTCTCAGAAGCTTTCTTAGGAAACATAGCTTAGCGTATTAATGACTGAGAGTGAGTTAATGAATAGGTGTTGTGTTAATGCAGTTTACAATTGACTAGCAAGAAGCTTCCAGCATTTCTTTTAAAAAATATGCTGCATCTGCCAAACTGTTGCTAAGGAAGACTCACATCACCAAGAATCTTTAAGTAAATCCTTTGAATACTTTGCTTTTGGTTATTATATGCTCTCCTTTCATTGACCACCACTTGTGATTTGCTGTACACTGCAGTGCATGTCTGTCCCCTTATTTATGAAAACATTTCCAATACCATGTGTAGCATTATGTCCTTACACATTTGGTCATCACAAATGAACAATTTCTTTCTCTTCCAGTAGCACAAAGGCACAGGAAGAGCAGACCAGACTGCTGAGAACATAACTACCAGTCATCCATGATGTGAAACCTCAGCTGATGTCCTGAGAAGAGGGACCTAAGCTCTGCTGCACCCAGACACCCCATCACCCTGAAGCTGGTGGGGCTTCAGCGCTGAATGGCAGTCCACAGTGAGTCATTTTGATACTCACCAATGGCCACTTTGCACCCTTATGCACCAAGAAAGAATCATAGAATCACAGAATAATAGGAGTTGGAAGGGACCAATAAGGATCATTTAGTGCAACCCCATGTAAGTACACACAGAGACGTGTGTAAGTTGACACATAAGTACATTCAAGGCATCTACCATCTGGGTTAGAAAAGAATAAAATTTCCTCTAGAAATTCCTCAGTAGCAGAAATACAAAGTTCCTTTATTTGCAAGACAGTTTGAACAGTCAGACTGTGAGGGTCCCAAGTCCCAAGCAGATGTGCAGGCTTTGCAGTGCCTGCTGCTGCCACCCCACACTGGACACGTACCCAAAAGCTTCACAAGCTTCTGCCACACCTCAGTCGCCCAACTCCACTGTGAGGTGACAGAAGAAAGACAAGTATACTTTAGGGAAAATTGTAACTATTTTTTTCCAGTATGAACAAACCCATTTCCAGCAGCAATGTCTCTGTAGCCAGTTTTACTCTTCTAGCTGAGCAGAACCAGTGCAGGTGCAACCCAGTGGAATTCTCCTGATGTTGTACACCCACTTTCACAGTGAGTTTCTCTAAGCCAGCATTGCTCGTGCTGGCAGCAGAGGCTACCAATTATAGACTGCGTGTTGTACATGGCAACAGTTTACGAGAAAATTACATTGTTTATATATTTTTGCTGCAGTTAACAAATTATCTTAAATGTCAAGTTGCTTGAGACAGAAATAAGGGAGTTTACTGTTCGCTTTAAAGCACCACAATTGTTGGTAAATTGCATTCAGCACAGAATTATAGACATTTAAACATCACTTGGAAGGAAAATACTTTCCCAAGGGATTCATCTGACATCGTAAACTATGGAAGTGAAGGCTTACAGATTTATAAATGTCAGCAGAACAAAATCACACCAACTTCTGAGCATGAGTAGTCACGTGCAGCTAACGGATTAACTAATAGTTGCACTGTACTGCTATTGATTCCTTACTGTTTTCCTGAAATTAATCTGATAGCTGTGCAATAAGACATGGAGGGGCTTGGGAGCATGAAGGTGGTCAGTAAGCTCATGGACTGGACCCAGGGTTTTGTGGCATAACAATGAAAAGCGAGCCACAGTTGTCATCCCTGCATGTAAGAGCCATCCATAGCCATCATCCCTGTTCCTCATCGTGGTCTTTGTTGTCATCCTGGAAGTACTTCTTATCAGCTAGAGACATTAGCAACTTAAAAAAACCCTAGCATTTTCTGCTTTCATGCAGGGGCACTGCCAGTCAAGGACTGTGGCTGGCTTGTGGTCAACAGTTCAAGCATTAGTGACCAGCATCTGCCCCTCTACCCAGCCACTGCTGGGTGGCAGAAGCATCAGTGCAGCTGAGCATCACTCCATCTCTCTCAGCTTCACAGGCAGGTTGGTGAATCCCAACAGCCTTGTTTTCATCTAAGAGTCCCCATTGCTCAAGGAATGACCATTATGGAGGTAGGAGAAGACTCATGCATGAAAGAATTTAAAACAGTGCTGCTTCCATTTGGGAGCATGAAAAAGGCTGCTGTTTTATAGTTTCATTTCTTGGAGGTTTTAATATGGGATACCGTCCCATTTATCTCATTATCTTGAATATTAATGCTAGAGTCATGTATCGTATTTTCTAATACATCTTGGATTTGCCAGCTTAGCACAGCATCAATAATATTGCCTTTAAAAATACTGGTTTTAGTATTGGATACACAGGGCTACATCTTTCCCATAGGGTTTTTTCACAATATGTCAAAATGAAACATGACATCCACTGTAAATGATATTTCCATTTAGCGCTTAGTGATACATCTGCTTCCTGTCAGCCACCAATTCACATGGCTAACTAAACAGATACTTCGTTTAGTGACAACCCGTATGCCAAAGTGAAGGTTTGTTAGCCTCAGCCTATCAGCAACAGAGGCTGGGGTGAGTTGGGCCCACCAGCTAAAAAATCTTAGTCATTGTAATAGGAAAAAAGAGTTTATAAATACTGGATTTAACACTGTGTTGACTTCTGGAAAAGGATCCATTTTAAAATTTGAAGTGCCATCAACTACTGTTATTTCCCCTCAAACAGGTAGAAGTGGTGCTCTGTCAACAGGAACCTGACCCAGAAGCTACCACTATTAAGATGAAAAATGCTAAAATGAACACAATACTGTAGTTTTTTAGCTTCTGGTGTGCTTGATAAGCCATGTGGACACAGAATTTCATGAGATTCAGGGGCAAAAGAGCATAGAAAAGCCTATAGCTTCAGGTGCCCAAATCAGTGTCCTATTTATCAGTCTCTAGGCTGTGCAGCACCTTCTGCTGTGCAACACACAACTCAGCAGGGTTGAGATCATAGAAGACAGAGTGGAGAGCCTATGGGTTCAGATTACAGGGTTATCTAATAAGATCGATATTGTGTTAGGAGTGTGCTACAGACCACCCAATCAGGATGATGAGGCTGATCAAATATTCTTTAAACAATTGGAGGACATCTCAAGATCGCCTGCCCTGATTCTTTTGGGTGACTTCAACCTCCCAGATATTCGCTGGGATCTTAACACAGCAGTGAGGAGGCAGTCTAGAAGGTTTGTAGAGTGTATTGAGGACTGGTTTTTGTTGCAATTAGTCGGTGACCTACCAGGGGTGAGGCTTTTCTTGATTTGCTATTTGCAAATAGGGTAGACCTGGTGGGTGATGTGGTTGTTGGAGGCTGTCTGGGAGGCAGTGATCATGAAATGGTTAAGTTTTCAATGAATAGTGGATCAAAAAGAGGGCTCAACAAAACATACAAACTGGATTTCCTTAGGGTAGATTCCAGTTTATTTAAGGAATTGATTAGGAAAATTCCTTGGGAGGCAGCCCTTTACAAGAAGGGGGTTCAGGAGAGCTGGGCATACTGCAGGAATGTATTACTGAAGGCACAAAACCAGGCCATCCCTGTGTGTCGCAAGATAAGCCATAGGGGAATTACTTCTCTGGAGAGAAGTTCTGCCAAGATTTTTGGCCAGGCTGGTGTGTAGACAGGGGGTATTGCCTCCTTTTTCCATGCCCCTCACACTGAAGCTCAAGCTTAGAAGCAGATGACTCTTTGACCATCATTCAGAAAGTTCACCTGCATACTTCTCTTACAACGAATCAAGCTGTCTGAGGTTGGTGGTGATACTGAGTCTCACAGGGCTGTGGCCTTGTCAAAATAAAGTTGACCCTTAAATGACACTTCAAGTATTAAGACTTCTGAAGTGCTACTGGGAAAAAACAGGAGATTGACTTCACCATAGAATCATTATGGATTGGAATGCGAGCCTTTTTACCTGTTCCCAGCCTTTGCTATGTTCACATCTGATTAAAGGAAGAATAAGACGCAAATTATTTCTGATCTCACCTATCACTCTGTATATTTCCTCCTAAGAAAGCTAATAGCTCAGATACACACCCCAGGTACCATTTGTTGTCACCTGTCCCAAAGGAGAAAGTAGTGATGCATTATTCTGAAAGATAGTTCACAGTATCACAATAATGATGAGGCTGGAAAAGACCTTAAAGATCATCCAGTCCAACCTAAATCCAACTAAACCAAGTAAACTTAACATGTGACATCTAGATCATGCCACTCAGCACTTCATCCAGACTAACCTTGAACACCTCCAGAGACTGGGACTCGACCACCTCTATGGGCAGCCCGTTCCAAAACTGGATCACTCAGTGAAAAACCTTTCCCTAATGTCAAGTCTAAACCTCACCCGATGGAGCTTAAAACTGTGACCTCTTTTCCTGTCTCCAGTGTCCAGGGAGAAAAGATCAGCCCTCCCCTGACCATAACCACCTTTTAGACAGTTATAGACAGAAATAAGGTCACCCCTGAGCCTCCTCTTTTCCAGGCTAAACAGACCCAGCTACATTTTAAAGAAAATAATTAGCCCTTTTCTAAGTAAAAACTCTATAGCCACTTGATAAGAGCTTGTCTATGCATGTAGGTAAGATCTCTAGACCTGCAAATTTCTCCTTCTGCCACGCTGACCGCTTATTTCTTAAAACCCCCAGGAAGGCTGAGGATGAGGTGGTTGAGAGCAGTCTTTTTAACACATCCTGTTCTAGACTTGAGGCTGAAAGCTGGCTCCTGGACTCTCTCCCACCGAAATGGATGCTCATTTCCTCATAATGATGCCACCTTTGTCTGTATAGTGACACTGATGCTTTAGCTGCCACCTAAATGTTACCTCTCAGACTCTGCTGTCCTGTAGTGGGATCACTCTAGTCCCATTGCTGTGTGAGAAGAAACAGCAATGCTCTTCGTCAATGAACCACCACACTGTTTCCTTTATTCCCATTTTCACTTGCTCTGCTCCAAACTCTCTCTACTGCTCTCCCTTCAGTTCATCTAACAAAGGAAAGAAAAGTAATAATAAAAATATTGCTACCTTACAAATATCCAACATGATTCAAGTTCTCACTGCACTTGTCAGACTCCTGGAATTGCATGCAACCCTCTGTAGTTATTAAAGCAAATTCATTTCACATGAACAAAAATTTCCACCTCAAGAGCAGAAGCTGCACTGCAGTTTGGCTGTGTAAATGCTTGATGAAAGGTAAATGTAATGGCCAAATTGCCTTCTCTCATCTGGAGTCCCTTCTTGGACTGGCACAGACTCCATCAAGATGAATGTCGAAACATTGATGTCAGTGGGCTGGGGGATCAAACTCTTGATGTCCATGCTTGGAGGGACAGGGCAGAAAGCTCCTTTGTACCATGTATATCTAGGTAATTTTAATTGTGGCAGTGGAGCGAACCAGCACCTGTACCTGGAGTAGAAAAGGACCAGGTCACAAGGGGCAGTGAAGTGCTGCAAGATGAGTGAACTGCCTGCCAGTGAAAATAATGAGGAGCCTGGGAAATATGTATTTAAAAGTTTAGCCTCTGTCACTTGCCTGCATAAGTGCAGTATTCACATTTGTTAATGTGAGCCTCACTGGACATGTGCATCCTCTCTTAATAAGATGCAGTGGGGAACCCTGTTCCTCCCCAGCTCTTCTCAGCCCAGCAAACCACTTCTGCTGGACACCCGTTCCAACCTCTCTGTTCCTACAAACAACAATTAACCACCATCTATCTGCCAGATGCACCTTGTCTCCTCTGAAAGACCTTTCCTGTACTGAGAGTTACCCTAGGGATAGAGGGTAATTTCTTCCTTCTGTTCTCCTCCCACATATATCATCTCCAAGACCCACCTCAGACTGCTGTGAGTGAGATATGCCTGATGATATCAGAAGCACATGCCTGGTGGATTAGCAAGGGTTTCACTCCATGGGGAGCTGTAACCACTGTAATTTTCCCTCAAGACAGGAGATCCAGTCTATCCTGCTGCTTGATCCTTAAAATAGCCTCTTTATTTTTCTGTTTGCAAACCAGTTTAATTTTCTGAAGATTAAATTTTCTCAACATTGAGATGTTGAGGCAATCAGCTTTCTTACACAAAATGTCTTTAATATTTCCCTCAGCCACAAGCAGATCTAAGCTTCGAGAAGTTGTATTTTTGCAAGAATGCCTGGAAGTTTTAAATGCTCATACTCTTACTGGTATTATAGGTCATCGCCCTTCACAGCATTTACCAAAGCTGAGACACTAAATAGCTTGTTATTTCGATTTAAAAATGTGTCTGTGCTTTCACCTGCTTGTAACCTCAGTGTAGCAAAGAAAGATTAAACATTCAAGTAATTTAGCTTAGTTCCAGTTCATTTTCAATTAACGGGAGAAAATCCTCTCAGACATAATAGGCTATTTTAGGTTGGGGTTTAGCTTATTTGCCAAAAAAACGTAAGCATTTAGGCTTATGAGTTAAAATCACTAATGCTGTTAAAAATATAGTTTATTACCTAAAAAAAGATAAGAAGAAATAATAGAAAATTAAAATACTGACATCAAGGGTATTTTCTTTTTTTTCTTATTTGTTTTCAACAAATACCTCAGAAGAAATACTACATAATACATAATACATTCCAGGGAAGAAAATCTAGTATTGTATGATATTATAAGGTTTTATTTGCCAAACTTTAGCCTTCCTTTATGTTTACGTACTTTACTTAGAATGTAAAACCTGCTCCTGCCCCATTTATCAATGTCAGCTTGTTTTCTCTGATGACATTCTTGGTTGTCTTACCCATGCTGAGGTGAGAAAGCTTATAAAAAAATTAATTTCCATAAATGTATTAAGCAAGAAGATGCCTTATGAAGGCTTCTTCCTGATTTTACAGGGCATGGGAGCCCAGGGAAATAAGAAGATAGGCTGGCCAGTGTTTTCTACTGAGGTTGAACACTGTGTGATCAAAGGAAAAAATAAAAAGTAGCCTCTTCACAAATTGATGTCAAATGTCAGGAAAGCCAAAGTTTTTCTCTTTATGTGGCAATTGAGGTCCAGCAGTTTCCATAGGTAGAAGACCAGAAAGTACAAGGGTGAAGAAGATAGAGGAAATATCTCAAGATTCTTGGATCAAATCTCATATAAACGGATGTATCTGAAAACACACACATTTCAGTTTTGCTGGTTCTGGTTTTTCTATTAAGGGATCCTTCTTTCTAAATTACTTTTCCCCCAAATCAATGAGAGTTTAGACTAGACCATCCCCCTCCACCCACTTCCAAGCTGCTAACTCTCATGCTTTTGTGTCTTGTGTTTCTGTCATTGAAAAGTTGTGAACCCATCAATTCTATTTTTTTCATGGAGTCATTTTGTTGTAGGTGGAACAGGGAACAATAAAAGAAACCAATGAAACATGTATTCGGATGGGATGCCCAGGGAGGTTGTGGAATCTGTTTCTCTGGAGACTTTTAAGACCCATCTAGATGCATTTCTACATATTCTGCTTTACCATCCTGTTCAAGCAGGGGGGTTGGACTCAATGACCCCTGGAGGTCCCCTCCAACCCCTAATGTTCTGTGTTTCTGTGTGTGCTTCCTAATGTGTTTTTAAGCTGCCTGATTTACTCTTTTGATGTAAACACCTGGAAAGAACTCTGGTAAGGAGCAAGGAGAAGCTTAGAACAAGGAATCAGCAATGCAGTGGGAAAAATTCAGGAAAAAGTGACATAGTTCTTGTTCAAATTGCTTTAACGGAATTAAAGTTAATGCTTACACAAAGCAAGTGTCATAGTCACCTCTTCTCCCACAGTTCTCACTGAGCAAGAATTTCCTCTTGCCCTCACCTGGCAACAGAAGGCAAACCTCATCCAGCTGCTGGGAGATACAAATGAACCAGTTCTAGGGGAACCTATGTCTAGAAAAATCCATCAAAGTGAAAAGGAGGCCAATAAACATTTAAGATCAGTGGGGAGTTAATGATCCTTTAACAGTCCAAAGACACCACAATTACAGCAATCTTAAAAAAAGACTGAAAACAGCAGTTCCTGCCCTGAGCACTCAGTGTGGGAAACTTCTCCTGGAAGTGAGTGTGAATGCTGCAGTGAAGCTGAGAAATCAGGAACAAGTGTGGGACAGACACTAGTCCAGGGTGGAAGGGAGGTCTGTTTGATTCAGACCTCAGTAGGTCTGATAGTATCATCAGGGATCGGAAAGGACCTCGAAAGATCATCTAGTCAAATCATCCTGTCACAGCAGGAAATGCTGACCAGGTCCAGACGAGTTTAAAATGTCTCCAGAAAAGGAGACTCCACAAATGCCCCACACAGCCCCCTTCAACACTCTATTACTCTCCCTGGGAAGAAGTTAGGTGCCATGTGTAAGTCAAACTGACTTGTTGCCTCATTTCCACAAGATGTTTTAATCTTTTTCAATTCTTTAATTTCTGAGTAACCTCTACATAATTTTGGTGTCTTTG
Source organism: Upupa epops (assembly GCA_013397515.1). Lineage (NCBI taxonomy): Eukaryota > Metazoa > Chordata > Aves > Bucerotiformes > Upupidae > Upupa > Upupa epops. The sequence continues at coordinate 142,803 of VZRI01009324.1, read as the reverse complement.
TACTTTGCCCTCATCACCAAACGGAATGAAAAAGAGAAAAATAACCACTCTTGGACCTGTCTGACTACATTTATGCAAAAAAACCCCCAACAAAACCCAACTGTTGTAGGGTGGGGTTTCCTATAGAAGGGCCCTCAGTGCCCTATAACCCATGTCTGTCTCAGTGCCTGGCCAGTGCCAGCAGAGTCTTTGAAAAGGTTCAGCAGTGGTGTGGGCAGCCATAGGCCCCAGTCATGCTCTGCCTAGCAGAAATCTTCAGAAACCCAAGCATACTGATATTTAACCAGTATCTCATGATAGAAGTTTGTTTTTTTCCTTTCCTTAGTAAACTTATTTCGTCCTGTTCTTTTTCCTTGGTTGTTCTGGATAGATAAACTGCAGTTTGAATCACAGACCTGAGGATTTGCACCTGAGTCCGAAATTTTGTTCTAATTTTCTAATTTTATCCATGTGGATTTTCATTTTATCCACTTGTCCTGCATAGCTTGTTTATCTCCTAAATTCCTCCAGCTCACTTCTGTTTGCTTCATGATTTATCTCTTTGCACGCTGCTCTTCCACCTTCCTAAAAATAAAAAGTCCTAATTTTCCTGTGGATTGCTCTGTCACCCATCACTGTGATTTATAAAGAAAGACCTATCAGCACATTCTAGTGCCAATCTTCCTCAGTGAATGAGCGTCATTCACTGATACTACACATCTTACTACAGGTTCTGCAGAGGCCCTGTAGGATAGCCCTTGGAGGAGGCCTGAAGAAATACTTCAGTTTAGTAACTATTTTACAAGGTAATACTAACTTGATTAGCTGAAGCTTATTCCCTGCCCCACCCTGCAATGCCCATACAAAGAACCATAGTTTACGCAGGTCACACACTAGCCTTCAAAACACAGAATTAGATGGATGATTAACCCATCTTGATGCTGAAATGATCTCTTTTGCCTTTACTATTGACTGAATAAAAAGGGAGTTGTACAACTTGTTCTTTGTATAATAAGGAGTTTAAGAATGCTTGGCCCTCCAAAAACAGGTCATAGAAACTGTGGTTAAAAATTATGGTGTCATACCTCTTTTCTCTGTATTTCTAATACAAATTAAGGCTTAAATACTAAGCTGTTTTAAGCAGTGATCAGACTTAACTAGACATCAAGACTGATGCAGTTCTTCTTTCCTAATCAGGAAAAAAACCCAGTAAATCCTATGACAATCATCACTGCAAAGCCCTAGTGTTCTGCTTTTGAAAGGAAACAAAATGACTTCCCAGAAAAGAAGATAAGAAGATGGGTGTCTCAGCAGAATCATTTTAATATGCAAAATAGGAAATTGCATGACTGAGTGGTTACAGCTCCAAAGCAAAATTTACACAGTCAGGACTTCTGGGAACAGTGAGGTCACGCTCTGAATCCAGAACTGAGTTCACTGGCACACTGGCAGCTTTTTCACTTGGAGATTCTTGAATAAAACTCCCTGAATCTGAGACCCAAATATTTTATTTTTTTTTCATTTGCAAGATTTTCTGATTGGTTTTCTGACTTTAAACTTCACATTGAGTTTCCAATTGACCTCTGTTAAATTTTGCACATGGATTAGTTTTTCACCAACAAAACTCAACAATATTAATCTTAATTTCAAGTTTTAGGAGGAAAAACTAAGGTTTCCTTTTACACTGCAAGGAAAGATCCGAGTGAAAAAAGTCTGAATCTAAACCAGCTCTTTTGTATATGAAGAATTTGAGCCTGATTTTCCTCTCATGCTGGAAGAAATGTAAAGTCTTTGAAGTCACTCCATCAATGTCAAAGACTACACAGTAATAAAGAAAAAAAAAGAGTTGTTTATGTCTTCTTTTTTGTTTGTTTCTTGCCTCAATATGAAGAAATAATAAAAATAATTTGATTTATGATTGTTCTTTGTGTATAGAAGGCATGACAAACACACTCAAAATGCAGACCAAATGCAGTTCTGATAAAAAATTCAGGATTTTTTCCTTTCATTTTCATGGAGTGTGAGTTTTAGTTTTTCATTTTGATTCTTTTTTAAGAACTCACATTTTCCAGTGCGAACTCTTCTATTTGGTTTATTACTGTTTTTCATGTCATGAGTAGAAATGACAGAGGTTCTGCTGCACTTTTGACACATAGAATAAAAACCCTACATAGAGTCAACCAGTGTAGCACACAAGTTTTTTTCCATTTCATTTTTTATGATGTCACTGCGAGTTATAACTTAGAAGAAGTGATGAATTACAACTGTGTTGCAGGGGCTATAAGAAATGCATGGATAAGGGGGAAAACCTCATGTAGAAAATTAAACTCAAAAGAGGACTGAATGAACTAAAACGAATTAACTATTTTTCCTCACATGAGATTAAATTAATTTTTATGGAAAGCAATGGCAAGTGATTTCAAGTGTATAAATACAATGGTAACTGCAGAATGCATTTTATTCCAGGATGTTCGAAAATTCAAAAAAAAAAAAAAAAGAAAAAGAAAAATAATCAGGGTGTTTAAAGCCTGAGGGTCTTTTTTTTTCTTTTTAATTATGCAAAATTAAATTACGATGCTTATGTTCAGAAGAACAAAAGAATGAACAAGGCACACATTCTGGCAGGGGCAGAATATAACTCTGCCGAGATTTTTGCACATAAAGACCACAAAAGACAATTTTGAACTGAGGAAAAAATGCCCGAGCAGGCTCCCTAGTTCAAGGGCCACCCAGCACCATGCACCTCAGAGAATTACTTGATGCTGTTGGCTCCCTGTCTTAAGGTTCGGCACTAGTTCGGTTTCTCCTTCAGGTTTGGTTTGATAGCCAGTCTATCTCTGCTTTTCTTCTGCTCTTGCATGCAGAAGGTACCTGGAACAGCCTCCCCAGTGTCTCCGTGGAGGACTATCCTAAACTTCCACTGGCTGATGCAGGGCTTTCACTAGCTTAACACAAATTGTCTTCTCTCTGCTTATGTTGATACAACCTTACTACCTCACATTGCTCATTTATTTTTTTTTTCAATCTTCCACTAGCAGCCAGTTATCCTTAATGCACTGTTTTCAAGGTATATGGTATTTATTAGGGAAATACCTTTCTCCTGCAGAATACCAGGTATTCTGTGAATTCCAATACACATTGAGCACGTGGTTTCCCACAGTCCTTCCTATCTTTTGAGTCTGCCTTATATTATGCCCTTAAGAGCAGCTTTCCTGAAGCACTCCTGCCATGGCAAGGTACCAGTGAGGACCCTTACAAGTACCAACAGGGACATTACTGCAGTAACTGCAACAGCCAAGGATCTCACTTCATTCACCTGACCAAACAGAGAGCTGGTGCTGGCCAAACCCGGAGCGCCTGGTCTGTTCCGAAAGCCTGGACTGTCTTCAGGGCACACTAAGAAGCACCAAGAGCAGCCAGTTGATGGAGAAGAGACTATCCCTGTTTCAACTATAGAAAATAGTATTCCTTTGAACAGAACATAAACATGCTTTTAGAAAAAGCATGAGGAAAAAGTACAGACTACTGTGGTAGGAAGAGCAGCAATGGAAATGGCAGTAGCTGATGTAATGGCCAAAAATCATGAGGGACCAGACACTGGGGTGCCAGTGGGCACATTTACACCAGACACATCTCATTTCTCAGGAATCTGTCCCTATTAAGGCCTCAGCAACACTTGTAGTTCTTGGCATGCTGATCTAAATCAAATTGACTAGAGCAGTCAATTTGCTTTAGTTTGGGTAGGGAAAAGGGACGCGTATTTGTATCGGAAGTCTCTTCAGGGATCTGAATTATCTTTCTTTCCTTGCAGTTGTAAGAAATATGTGTTCATCTCCTATGCCTGTGCATGGTTAGTAGCTCCTCAGGGAAGGAAAAGATGTTATCCTTGTTGCCTGGCTAGCATTTTAGGAGTCTCTAGGGGGGCTCCACTTCTGTGTGTCCTCAGGAGGGCAACTGCCACGTGCAGGCACCGGTGAATCAGTCAAAGATGCTGTTCAAAAGGACACGAACATTGTAAATGATCCTGTCATTACTGCACACGGGTCTTGGAGTGGCTTTTGCCAGGCAGATGCAAACATTATGGCTTTTGGAAGGGAACAGAGCCACGGAGCAGTTGCACTGAATACAAACGTGACATCAGCCCTGCAACTGGGGGTGACAGCACAGCAGGAGCAGGAGGGAAAGTGCAAGTTACAGTATGTCTTCTAAAGAAATATTTAATCTGAAGGGAAAAGAGGAGGCAGAAGTGTCAAGGAAGTGGCTTTTAATTACGATAGGGAGAAAGATTACAGCTATATCTGCATGAAAGATGTAAAACCTATTCTGCAAGAGGGATTATTAAAAAATTGACTTCAAGTATAAAAACAGTAAAAAGCCTTTCCCATTTCAAAACCTTCAATAAATGAGCTGGGAGCAAGTTGTGCTTAAGATCATAATATTTAAGTGCACTATAGCTAAGATTTGATTTCTAAGCATATAAACCATAATAAAAAAACACCCAACAATCTCTTCATCCAAAACAGACCTACTAAAGTTTAATCAAGGACTTTCTATGCCCCAGTTCTGCCCCATCCTGCAGTTTTGATACCAGTAACATGTTTGCAAAGGTTATTGAGACTTCAGTGAAATCACTGCCTCTGATGAAAACAAAGGTTTCCTAGGCTTTCAGGGTCTTGCTCTGCCCACGGTGGTAACCAGACATTATAAATAGACTGTGCCCTTTCACTCTCCCTCTCGCTAACTCAAATGTAATCAATAGCTCATCATCCTTTCTTCTGTGCAGCAGCTTACAAGTGATTTAGCTTCAAAACACTGCTATTCGAGACTGTCACTGTCAAAGGCAAAGGCAGGGTTGTCCTGAACTAATGTAATATTGTACCTAATGTGATGGCCTGTGGAAATAAGTTACCTCCATCTCTCATACAATAATCACAGTGCATTCAGCCTTTACCAATTCCTCCCTTTCTGTCCTGCAATAGTTTTCTTTTGTTTTGGGAACTGAGGGGGCTCCATACCCTGTTAATAATGTCTTATTGAAGATCTCCAAGAGTTACTTGGGTAGCTCATGTCCAACAGGATCTCTTAGTGGGATCCATTCCGTGTATCACTGCCAGAGCTGTGGCACAGGGAAGAGGGATTTTGGCCATGTGCCTCCACCACTGTGACCAGAAGAGGCATGTAAGATAGGAGGCTCAGGCTCCTTCATGAGGGAAACAGAGTGTTAATTTTGGTGGTGTGGTAATCAGCAGCAGGCAGATTGTTGTGCATTGTGAGGAACAACAGAAAGCTACCTCTTCTGAATAGTTGGCCCCTGTCTAGTTCTCAGGTTAGGGACCAAGAAGGAATTTGCATACTCTGATCCAAGCTCTTTGTTAAAACTGCATGGTTGTCACTGAAGACCAGACTTCTCATGCTCCATTCTTGCATAGAACTGGCATTTCTGATATTCAGTGCTTTTATACTTGTGTCAGTTTCTGGATTCTCCAAAACATCTGCAGAAAGGCTTCTCTGAAAGTGACCTCTACAGGCCACATCTGCTTGCCCACAGTGTGAAATATACTTGTAAGCTACACAACTCAGAAAAAACAAACTCATGCTCAGAGAACCTAAGTTTGCACGATGGCATTATCGTACTCTGCAAAGCTGTTGGCAACTGCCAAATACGTTTCATTTGTATTGAAGTCTGAGAAAAACATAATTAGCACCTCATATTAAAAAGAAAGCAGCATGCTGTTGACAGCCAGCCAGGAAGCTGATAAACACAACTTCCTCAAATTAAATTTTTCTGAAAAACCTAGATGAGGACATAAATTCTGAAGATGCTAACATTAGCAGCTGTGTGGCACAGTCACAAACACCAAACCTAGCGTTATCCCTTACACTTACAGTAGATCTCCTGAGAAGAGATTTCTAGATTCTGTCAAGCAAATGTAGCATTATGGGTGGGAGGCCTCTGAGCAAGGGGTGCTTTGCTAAAATAAACACCACTCAAAAAAGAAGCAGGCAAGTTACTGAAGAATTCTTGTCATCACAGAGCTGGTTGGCGAGTGTGTCCTGCTTGTTTCTTATTGTAGCTACGTGGAACCATGGCTTTTCAAAATAGAGATTCCTTTAGCAGGTGGGAAAAAGGAGTGAAACGATATGTTACGCAGTGTGGACTTCCTTGCTTCTCAGAGCCCACAGCAAACCCTGACAGGCAGAGAGGTGTGTTGCTCCATGGCTTCCTCTACCCTGGTGCTGTCACACCAGCTGGGTTAGTGCAGGCAGGCCCAGAACAGAAGTTACTTGCTCCTTTTCTAGACCAAAGACCAATTCTGACAACCCAGAGGCCTCAACCTCAACATGTGCTGCCCCCAGACCTAAACTCAGCATGGCACAAATGTCACATGCTTCATATTTTCTTTGTGGCCTTTCCTGAGAACCTTACAGTCCAATCTTCTACCACCTGGTCACCCTTTGTCACCCCATTCCCCACTGCTGGCACAGTGTGGGCTTCTCTTCCCCTGCATACCTCTTCCTCTTGTTAAACCGTGGTAACTGTTTCTCTCTAGTCACATCCTTCTGCTTTATTAGTCCTCTTCTTATTGTGCAAATGTATATGTTATGCTGTAGCAGCTTCTAGCTAATTGTTATGTATTCTGTGCCAAGCTTGCCCCTAATAAATATTAAAACACACACACACACACACACACACACACACACACACACACACACGTATGCTTGTAAATCTGAGGGAAGAAGAAGAGACTGATTTCTAGAAGGCTATTTATTTTCTTTGGCTTGGTCCCAAACTCAACATCCAGTTACACCAATGTAGATTATAATGGGTGCAGCTGCCTTTGGTGGTGGCAACTGTCCTGGCAGTAGGTTGAATTTCTTCTGAAGTGTCAGGTAAAAGGAGCGAGAGAAATACCAAGAACAGAAACCCGCATTACCACTAACACCAGCGCTTTCTGTGGGTATCTAGGTGTGCCTGACATCACTGTGCAGCTCAGCAGTGATTGCACAGAATTGTCTGTTGGCAATCTGCACAAAGGGTGAAGAAGGATTTTTCATTTCATGCACCATTTGCAGCTACCTTCAATAATTCAGCAAAGTCAATATATATCCCTGATACAAAGTTAAGAGAGGAACCCTGAAGCAAACAGACAAAAGTAAGTAATACAGGGAGTGACCAAGCATCATTAAATCCTTTTCCACTTCTGCTCCATGCTACATGAGAGCACATAATCGGCTGCACACAGCTCATTAGTCATGGAAACACCTTGCAATACACACATAGGAAACCAAACCTCCCCTGCATCCCATAGTGATTTCAAGGCATTCTGTAGTGCCTATATTTGCTCAGATCATTCAGGGTACAAGCTTCTCATTCTGTGCTGGAGATTAGACAAAAGTGTTAGCAGAACCTTTAAAACCAACAGTAAGAAGAAACTGCTATTTAGGCAGAATTACAGAATGTCTTTGGTTGGAAGATACTTTCAAGTTCACCTGCTCCAACCTTCACCCCAACACAGCAAGCTCAACCCTACACCATGCCCCCAAATACCAGGTCCACAGGCTGTTTAAATGCCTCCAGTGATGGTGACCCCATCACTGCCCTAGGCAGACTATTGCAATGTTTGATAACCCTGTCAGTGAGAAAACCTCTCTTAATAGCCATCCTAAACCTCCCCTGGCACAGCTTGCAGCCATTTCCTCTAATCCATGTGTGTCTTCAGGCTGGGCTTGCAGTTGGGAAAAAATGAGAGTGACACAGAAACCAGAAATCACTGCAGAATGACACCACAGCCCATAGTCTGAGGTCAAACAGGTCAGGATTGACTTCCTCAGGATGACCCAAAGCTCCAAATTTGACACTTGTCCTACTCTTCAACTGACCAATTCTGGCTCCAAGGGTGGTCATGCCACAGGGCTATCCTAGAGCAGGTAAAGGGTTGAACTGACAAATCCAGACCATGTGTGAGCGTTTCTTTGTCCTCTGTGGGTTTCTTTTCTGTAATTTGGGAATGTGACCTTCAGCCTGCAATATCATCAAGTAAACGGACAATGTCTTGTGAACTTGACAGACTGTGTACCTCTGCTGGGAAAATTATTACTATTTCAGATTTAAAAAGGGAGACGACCATTCCGTGAACAAGACAAGTAATTTAGAAAACCCAGAAGACATCTGGAGAGAAATGGAGCATGCCTGTGACATGCATAAGGCAGCGTGTCAGCAGGTTGATATGAACAGCTTTTCCTGATAAGTGTTTTGCTCACAAATCAGGTATAGAAACTTTGGGGACTGGACAATAGGAGCAGGACCTTTGTTCCCATGCTAGATCATTGTGACTGCACCTCTGTCATACTTGCACAAGTAACTGTCTCTTTAGTCATAGCATTCCTCTTGGATATGGCACTGGGATGTGAACAACTGGGCAATTTTGGAGATGCACTGTGCTGATACCAACATTTGGAAACCCAGAGAGTCACAACAGTTACTTGTATGTGGACAAAAGAGGAAACTTACTTATCATGGCACTCCTTAATTATAAATCGCTTAATTATAAACCTGCTTTGCAGATACTGCTCATAAAACAGATTCACAGCAACCTTGTTCATGAGGCTGCAAAGACATTCACTGGTGGGGCAATAAAGGGGAAAGCTTTAGTGCATAGCTGCAAGCAAGAGGTGTGCTGGGCTCAGAGACTGCTTCAGCGAGAATTCCTGCAGAAAGGCATGGACAGTGTTCTGGGGGTTAATTTTTCTCAAAAATTTGAGAGAGGTTGGTTTTTGTTTTGTTTTGTTTTTTTCTCCTGCTAAGGATTCAGTTTTCCTTCAGCTCCTGCTCTATCCCTTTCCTTTAGCAGAACACAGCAAACACATTTCATTTCCTCTCCTGTCTAGTGGGATGCTGAGAAGGTGTGATCTCTGAATTGGTATACGTTTCAGCTGGCCCATATTCACAGCAAAATTTATGACACATGCCAGTGCTTCCACTAGCTGATTGGATATGGCCAGGGAAATGGAGCTCTCCAAGCTTCAAAAAATGAACTTCACTTAAATGATGTATTGTTGTTTTGCAGCAAAAAGGAACACCTGGCTTATGCAGTGGGGGAAAAGAACAAACTGCAACATTCATAAAAATGACTGAAAAGGGACTGGAGAATGTGGTTATTTTTTGCTTCCACATGGGAGAAGGTGCTGCAAAACAGCGTTTGCAATTATAATCTGGTGTATCTGTTGCTTTTGTTTGACATGATTACACATGCTCACTAATTAGGTCTTAATCTTCACAAACATCTCCTATAGTTTACCGAACAGATTCAGACTGCCTGATGCTTCCCATGTCACATGGAAGAAGCATTAGGAAATTATTATTGCTTTTCTTACAACACTAGATAATCACTTCTTCAGACATGAGTCATTTACATTCTATGAATGAGATTGTGGTTTTGCTTATCCCGTTGTATGTCTTCAGTGCAGATGTGGTGGATATAGGCTGAAATAAATGAGAATAGAACTGACTTTAGGAAGAGAGGTTTTATTTGTATGTGCCTTCAGTTCAGAAAAGATTTGTGAATATATTTAGGTAACTTTAAGTTTAGAATGCTGAGTATGGAGCACACATGTAATTTTGTTAAATACGAGTTAGCCTAAACCACAACTAGGCAGAGAGAAGCAGAGACACAGAAGGAAAGTGAATGACTGGAGATGACTGAAAGGTAATCCTTTATCTATTGAGCTCCAGCAGAGAATGCAAAATGTAAAGCCTGAATGTGCATGTGTATGTATCTGCACGATAGAGAAGTTCTATATTTATGTATCTGTACATGGAAGAAATATATAAACCAAGGGATATATATTTTAGCAACAGGATATATGCTGCTACAACATGCACTAATTTGTCTTTTTTCCAAATGCTACAGAAGAACAAATCATGTTCCAGATTCAGCATGAGGATATAAATGCCCTCTCACTCATTACAGCCAGACTAACACCTTTCTAATAAACACTCCTGACCCTAGCTCCTATTTACATATGTACTCTACTCCTGCACTCTGAATCGAGTAGCAAAAATTAAAGGTCATTTCCATCCCTGATAATTGTGTTATGAGATCCTGGCACCAACATGAATGAGGCATACAATAGTTCTGGCATACAAGTGTTAACTGCCTGTGAGCATTAATAGAGTTAGTTCCTAGCAATCCCAATTGCAAATGAGCAGCTCCACCTTATTGGTCCAGCAGTATTAACATACCCAGCACAGACTTGTCTTCACTGGGAAAACATAACACCTGTTCTGGTCTGTATTGTTCTTGGAGATATCATTTCAGCCTTTGTTCTTCCGAAGCAAAATCCATTATGATGTGTATCTTTTAAAGAATAATTACTTGCAGTAAGGTCCCAGAAGTAATACATTCTGAAATGATTAGCACTCAAACACCCATCCCTCCTAAGAGCTGAGGAGTCCTACATGTAATATCTTTCCTAACTTTTCAATTAGCTTTGATTTGGGAACATTTTCACTACTGCCATGGAGAGAATTGGCGGACAGAGTGCCATGAGCAGCACAGAGGTACTGTGAACCCTCTAATACCTCTGCTGCATGTAGGTTCTGTGGGAGTACCCAATGTGATGCCCACCATGACAGGTTTAAAAACTACTAACATGATATTTTCATAATGATATGGAACTTGCATAGTGCCACTAAATCCATGACGTTGCCTGTGTGCCTCATTTTGTAGGTTTAAATATTTGGTACACTGGTTCCTCTATATTCTAATGCTTGGAGGAGGCACCACGACTTCCGCCAAGGTAATTCACTGATTGCAAGCACTGCTGTTCTATCCACATGCCTTCAGGTGACTGATCTGCTGAACAAGAGCAGTTCCTGAGACAGCAGTGGGCAAACTCACTCTGCATAAGCCTGCCACTCAGTATGAATCAGGAGATGACCAAATTCCTGTCAGCCTGAGCAGTAGGAGCTGCTGGTTTTGGGAGTTGCAATATAAAAACAGTTTCAAAATGCTTTGCAAACCACAAAATGAAATAAATTAGCTGGATAATTCCACCAACTTTATCACCTTACCTTCTGCCTCTCCAAATGGAAGTCTGGAAAAAAATCGCTGTATCAATGCATAGGGTTTTGAGAAGGATTATATGAGAAGTGATGGTCATTACATAGTGTCAACAAAGCTAAGGAAGCACACTGCATTTGTATTTCAATAGAGGAAAGGAGCTACTCATATGCAAATGATGCAAAACTCTAGAGACACTGGTGATTTCTTAGCATTATAGAGAATACTAAGACAATTTCAAGAGGCAGTCTGCAATTAAGGTGCTAGGTACAGTATTTTCAAAGACTAATTGTTTAACAAAAGCTTTGGAGTCAGGGCAACAATTATCTGCTGTTTCATCATAATAATTATAGAGAGCAATTAAAAAAACAACCCAAAACCACAAACCAAACAATTCCCCCCACCCCGCCACCACATTCTGTTCAGGGAAAGAAAATTCCAGAATTACTGATTCAAAAGCAGTAGCCTATTTCTGTCTTTATGAAACAGCAGCATGGTGGATCAGCATTTTCAGGATAAAATCCTGTTTCTTTCAAAAGTAACAATAAGTCTTCCACTATGGGAGAAAAGTAAAGAGAAGCACTACTGTTTCACCTTCATTTCCATTTCCGTATTTCTTACAGTTCTGTAAGTTTCTTTCCCACACATGGACTGGTACTCCTTCCCACAGACTCCCTGTGGTGTAGATGTGTGTAAGGACAATAAAACACATGAGAGTGGGAAAACATCACCTGTGATCATTTCAGGATGCTCCTTTATAAAGACAGATTATCAATAGAGCATCTTAGACTTTCCTAGTCTAAATCAAGCTAGTTTTAGGAAGAAAGTTCCTCAAATTTTAGGAAGAAATTCCTCGCTATGAGGATGCTGAAGCATTGGAACAGGTTGCCCAGACAAACTGTGGATGCCTGTTCCCTGGACGTGTTCAAGGCTGGATTGGATGGGGCTCTGAGCAACCTGGTGTAGCGAGAGGTGTGTCCCTGCCCCATGGCAGGGGGTTTGGTAATAGATGATCTCTGTGGTCTCTTCCAACCTAAATAATTCTGTGATAATTTTTGCCTCTGGCATCATTTATTGATGATCTAGAAGCCTGTTTCCATCAGAAGACAACAAGTAAAACAAACCCTCTAGGCTCCAAGGAATGCTTCAGCACTTTCTGATGCTCTGAAAATGATGGACCAGTTTTTCAATTTTGCCTGCTAACTCTTAGCTCGCTTGTGGAGACACTACCATGCTCTTCAAAAGTAAATAATTTCTGAGAAAAACTAAAAAATATGACAGAGCTGGTTAGAATGAAAGTCTAAAAAACCCCAAATAACAAATAAGAAACTTCAAGAGAGACTGACTCTCCCATGACCTTCCTCCTGAAGAGAAGTAAGACCATGCTGGCTTCTACTGGCAGCACAAGGCTGTCTCAGAGGAAGGAGTCGGGCAGGTTGTGGGCCAGCGCTGCCTACAGCAGCACCACTGGGTGATGGCACTCTCAGGGGAGAGGACCCTGAACTGGAGCAGAGTACCATCCACAGGGGATGAGGCACATCTCCTTGCCACTTGATAGAAAGTTAATGCTACCAGTACACAGCCCAACGTCTCAGCGAACTGTAATTCACACCTGATTTTTCCCTGAAACAGTGACCATTTTCAGGACAAGGCTAACCCCTACTGCCCTCAGCAGTTCAGCTCTTGCTTAACAAAGCGTCTTCACTACAAGACATCTTCTGGATTTCAAGCTATTGGTGCAGGACACTTTCTGAAGCACAAAGGGATTCCTCTCTGGTTTTTGGTGATAAAACACAAACACAGGATTGGCTCTATGTTTAGTAAATCAGCAAATGGAACTACTAACCACTTCAAAAGGCAGCAGATGAAATTCCCTTGTCTTTCAACCTAAGGCCCTGATATATGTGATCTTGGTACAGCCTTCCTCCTTCAGCTAATATGAGATCTTGAAAGAAGCAGTGAAGGGGATTAGACAGACCCTGTTCTCTCTCTTCTTACCCTGCCCGAGCCAGCCTTTTAGCTATGAGCTGAGCTACCTTTTTACTGGGGGCCATGTGGCAATCTTGGACTCTCGCTCTTGTTACAAAATAGTTGTTTTGTTGGCCAAACTACACAACCCCCCTGATGATTTCTGATTTCACAAAGAATTGTTCCTCTTCTGCCAATTAACTGAAAGCCTAATCTTGGAGTACAGACACCTTCTTTCATTCCAAACACCAGAATCACAAGAGCTTGTCACATCCTTGGGATCAGCACTTTCTTGGTGGTTTTTTGGTTTTTTTTGTGGCAGTTGTCCCTCCCAGTCCCTGCTGTGATCTGTACAGCTGAATTGTTCCTTGGATTACTAGTGCTTTCCCAAGGAAAAATATTAAAAGTGCAATAATCAAGATAACTTGTTCTACAAGCAGTGACACAAGGTTTTTTCTCTATTTGGCATTCAGCTTCACAGCCTAATTAATTAGCATTTGTACAGCACTTTGAAAATATGAAATGCAATTGAAGTGCTAAGTATTATTATTATTAGCAGCAGCACCATTTTGCTCTACAGAATGCATTTTCCAACAGACTTGCTATACAAAAAACCAGTCAAGCCAGCTGAAGTGACGTGCTATAAACTTGAAATGCACTTACAGCTTCTTCACCATATTTGATTACAGTCAGCCAAATGGCTGAAACATCTGCATAGCTGTGCAAATTCTTTTTGTCTGTTAAAAAGAAATGAACCTCATATAGCACAATTTGTTCTGAATCTGTCAGTAAGGTAGGTAGATATTGCTGCACAGGACAGTTTTGGGGTTGTTTATGGGAAGGATTCAGAGATGCTGAAACGCTGAAGGCTACCTCACACTTTGCTGTATCCAAATATGCCATCCAGAGGAAAAACTGCTTCATGAGCTCAAGTAATTGTACCTCTCTCATTTAGAGATACAGAAAATGCTGATACTTAAAAGGCACAAACACTTCTAAATAGGCAACTGATCCCTGTTGCCCTCAATTTAAAATATAGCTGTAACTCGTAAATGCAAGAACTCCTGGGACACATCTTTCTTGATTGCCATTTTGGTAGCTGCTGGTTTTGGCAGTGGCAGGAGGATATTAGCCCTTAACCTTCTGAATCAGTTTCATTTCAAAATCAATGACTTTTGCCCCATACTGGCTGGTTAGTGCTTACATTCTTGCTAACATGCATGCATTAGCAGCTGCAGCCAACGTTTCTCCTCACCTAGCTGCTCATAACTAGCAGGGTTTTATTTCTGAGCAGCCAACTTGTTCTGCTCGAGGTGATTTTCAGCAGGCAAGAGCTAACTAGCACTTGCCTGCCTTAGGCAAAAAAAAGTCTGTAAATGATGGTGAAGCTAAAGCACTAATTTATGGCAGTTTACTTCTCCTGATGGTTCCCATAGCTGTCAACAAAATGGGATATACCCTGAGACACTACTAAGGGAATGCCCAGCTGACCCAGGGCAAACACAACTGCAGAGAAGGCAAGTTGGACAGGGGCACAGGAGGAACACTCTGGAAACCTTTTCTGACATTCCTACTACAAGAGTGGGGTACCCCTTTTTAAGGGAAAGGCTGATTGGCAGCAGTAACTCACTTTGAGGTCTACTTTGGTATCACAGCATCCATCCATGACTGCTCTTCACAGAACATGACAGAGCTGACCCAAAGCTTTGGGCAGCTTGCGTACACTACCACAAGAGAGGGTATGATGGGGTCTGAGCACTCACCTTTTCAGCCATGTAAGACATGACCAGATCTAAATATTTTGCTTACTGTGCTGAAGGAATTTCCCAGTGTATTGACTTCTACCTCAATGTGTATACATGTTGATTAAAATAAAAATTGCCAGAGTTTACGTTTATGCTTCTTCTTTCTCTCCTAACATTGGTCATTATTGCCATAGTAATATGAGAAGCAGGTTTCATGGCTGAAAGGAAGTAATAAGTGCTGTTTAATTCAATACAAAAGAAACTGGGGCAGAAAACCAGGTCATAACACTAGAAATCCTGATGCAACGAAAGCTATAGGACTCAAGATTGCACCCTAGCTTGTAGGAACTGCCTGATAAAAGCAAAGATACATACCCCCAGTACAGTTGGGAGATGAGTCAAAGACTAACCAGACACTCTGGAATGCGCTGAATGGCTACAAGTCCAGGAAGCAGGAAACCTGACAGCCATTCTTTTTCCTGAAAAAGTCTTGAACAATTGACAGTTAACTACAGATAGATATTGTCCTAACAACAGCAAGAGCAAAATGCAGCAACCTTCAACTATGAGGAGCTGACAATTTTCATTAAAAAAATCTTATTGAAGCATAAAAATATTTTGTAGTTGGAGTTCTTGAGAATGTTTTGCCCCCCCCACTTCCAAATCCCCTGATGCCAAGATAACACATCCCTTTAAGATACATAATAGTGGAATAGAAAGATCTTTCAAATCTCAGAGCTGTAGGCTGCAGCAAGCAGTGCTAAAGTGCTAATGAAGATTTGTCAGATAGTTTTCTGAATTCTGGGGATATTTCCAGAGCCAGGAAGACATATTAGGCTGGTGCATAAAGCAAAACCAGCTCCTTTATTCATCTCATGTGCAGGGCTCAAAGAAAAGACCCTGCAAAAATGTTACAAAGCACTAATAATGCAAACCACATGAAAATAAAGGAAAAAGAGAAAGTACCCAAGAAACAAAAATCCTCTAGAAAAACCACATAATAGAGCTCAAACCCCACAAAGCTGGTCTTTGAGTACAAGATTGGCATAATACATTTAAAATCTTCAGTCATATGAAAACGTCTTTTTGCATATGAAAGCTCTTTGCAATTTTTGCTATCATCACTATAAGCCTCAGAGGCATTTGCTTTGATTTAGTAACAATAAAAATAAAAAGAAGAAATCCTAAGTGTTTTCTACAGATGTGTAAAGATGCTTTAAAATAGATGTTACTGCTCTTTTCCTCATGCCGGTTGCAGAGGGAACTGCCATCCACAACCACTCAGATTTTTGTTTGTTCTTTTTCTCCATTTTTTTTTTTCCTTTAAAAAGTCTAAGTCTTTCTAGGAAGAATGGACATGGACGAAAGGAGAGAAGAGTGTTTGCGTTCCTAATATGGTACTTGCAGAGCAGGTCTAATTGATTGCTTTTGTGAAATGCAGTGCCTAACTCATAACTCCATTTCATTACTATGGAATTTATGAAGTGTTGGGTCACATTATGTCATAATAGTTTTTATAACAATTATACTTTCTTTTGGATTTTTTTCGGCCCCAAACCAGCAAATTCTTGATACAACTTGGGATTAAATTATTTTCTTCACTTTTCATTTCATTCTGAGTAGTGGCGATGTTGTTAAAAGAACACAAACCACTAGTCCATCAAATTTGGCATGATCTATGTACACCAGGGCTTAACTCCACTAATAAGGAGACAAAAAACAATGCCTTGAGGTCATCTTCTTAGCAGTTCTGATACGTTGCATTCAAAGGCATGTGAATATGCTGGTGTTTTTGGGGTGAAGTGGCAAAGTTGGGGCTCATCAACACTGGCTAGAAGCTGTAGCAAAAAATGTTGCAAGAGAAAATATTCAAAGATCAGTTCCCTTTTTGAAAGGGAAAGCATCTAAATCATAGAATCAGTGTTTCCTACAGGTGTGTAAAGATGTCTTAAAATAGATGTTATTGCTCTTTTCCTCATGCCAGTTGCAGAGAGAACTGCCATCCACAACCACTCAGATTTTTGGTTGTTCTTTTCCTACATTTTTTTTTTTTCCTTTAAAAAGTCTAGGTCTTTCTAGGAAGAAAGGAGATGGAGGAAAGGAGAGAAGAACATAAAATGGAAAAGAAGGTTAAAAATGCCTGGGATATGCTCAACAGGAGACTGTGCATCAAATCAAACAAACCAATTAATAATACAAAGCATATCCTGGCTCCTCATGACTGAATTTGGCAGCACTAAGCACATTTTAAAAGGTACCATGTTTTGAAACAAGTGGAGGAAGTGGGGATTGCAAGCTCAGAGTTTCTCAAGGATACAGTCTTTCCACAATTCTTGATACTTCTGATTGTTCAAAACTTGTTTTCAGAAGAATTCTTTTCCTACCTCTTTGTATTTAATTACTGTCTGAAAGAAGCTTGGAAAGGCTGCCCAGAAAAACAGGCACTTCAGGTTTTTGTTGGTTTACAGAAAACCACAGAATCCTAGGGTTGGTAGGGATTTCCCAATGTCATCTAGCCCAGCCCTCCTGCAACAAACATGGGCATCGCTTACCAGACCAGAGTGCCCAGAGCCGCATCCAGTCTGACCTTGAATGTCTCCGGGGATGGGGCTCCCACCATCTCTGTAGGCAACCTGTTCCAGGGATGCACCACCCTCAGATTAAAGAACTTTTTCCTCATGTCTGACCTAAATCTATCTTTTTCCAGCTTCAAACCATGACACCTCATCCTATCGTTCCAGGCCTTCCCCAGCCTTCTGGTAGGCTCCTTTCAGGGATTAAAAGGTCATACAAGATCCGTCCTGAAGCCTTTTCTTCAAAGAACATTTGAACATTTTTGTTTGTTGTCTCTACCTGTTTTGTTCTACTTAACAGCATCCAGATCATAGAAGTGCTGCTAAATTTCAGAGTGTATGTATGCCATGTATATTTGTTTAAGAGCACTGCTGCAAAAGGAAGGAACACATGACTTCGCCCTCTAACACACAGTCCTTAAATCTAGTTTGGAGGGACGTTGGTATCGTGCACACACCCGGTGTAAGCAGAGCAGGATCGAACACTCCCACTTTGCCATCAGGCACTTCCAAATGTCCTCTGCTCTATCTTTGTTTGATATATTTTAAGAAAAGTCTGGGAGCATTAAACTGAGTTTAGTGCAAAAGGGGCCAACATATGGCCCTCTCTGCATGGTGTCCGCTCAGAGAATGGCATTTAAGCAGTGGAGAGGAGAGGAGAGGTGGGTTTAACTGATTTCCTTGCATATACGTGGGGAGCACAGCAGGTAACTTAATTGGAAAGGACAAAAGCCATCTAGGGGCCTCTCTGTCTTGGGTAAATGAATAATGGAGATGCTGAGCCTCCCTTTGGGAAGCTGAATAGCAAGTTCAAAGGTGGGCAGAAATTTCCATCCTCTGCCTAGCATCTGAGCTTAAACAAAGGATTATTAGAAGCTCAGTTCTCTGTTACTTGTTATTATTTTTAGCTGCGAAAGGACATGATGCTCTATCATGAGGCTTTATACTGTGAAAGTCTACAGTTCCCTAGATTGCAGGACTAAGCAGGACACTTGGGTTTTGGCTTTCAAGCAGAAACTATTCTCCTGCTGCTTAGCAGTTAAAAGTCAGCATTAGGCTTGCCGCAAAATCAACAGCCTACAGTTTTTCAGGCATTTTTATTGCTTTTTAAAGAATCTATCTGGTTGCTTTTTAGCTTTTTAATTCTTTAGAGGTTTAAAAGTCCTCATGGTGATGTGCCCATGGGAATAATAAATCCATGTAACCATGAACAAAACCATTTGAAGATGATTGTTATTGAATGTGAGGAGCTGCTAAATTGCTTTTGTCTGTGTGAGCCTTGGAGAAAATAGTAGGGGTCTGCTTATGGAGTGAAAAATTTTGCCTAATTAAAGACATTTGTAGGAAAACTGATTTATTGGCAAGAAGTGGGACATGAAAGACCGTTTTAACAAACATGCACTTTTCTAGGGGATTATGGAGAATCTAGAAACACAAGCCTGTGACCCTTTAATATCATGTTGCAAACACCAACTTCAGCTTTTTCCTGAAGAAACTGAGTTTAGGTTTTCTTCTGAATCTGAAAATGTAGTTCTATGTATCACCTGGCCTTGTGTCACCCTTCTTCTCTCCCTTTTCAACTTTCAGAGCGCAAGGTGACTACAGATGAATTGTTTCTGCAAGAACATTTCCTAAAGCCTTTGTGCTCATCTGATGTACAAAAAACTAGGGTAGTCAGGAAACTTGGCTTCTAACCCTGTATTTTCACTTAGGGAATATGCAAGCAGAGGGGAAACTCTCAAGTGCTTAAGATGCTTTATGGGTTTTTTATTTTTCCCCTGTGCTGAAAAGCCTCTAGCATTGCCTTACTGATTCTTCTCCAGTGTGACAACTAATGATGTTTTAGGAACAAATACAGAATATAATGACCTTGATATACCTGGGTAGAAGTACAAACATCTATCTATTTATATTAATCATGAGATTATCTGGCACTGTTTATATAATTTATTCACTAAACCTGGATTGGCAGAGACTGCCTCTTTGGGGGCAGAAAAGAGACAACCACTTGAAGTAAAATTTTGATAAGTTCTACTTTAACTTAAAAAATAAACACAAAGACTCCTCTGAAATAGCACTGCTGCTTTGATATTTTTTTAGCCCTGATAAAAATCAAAGGAATTTCTTAATAAAGGCATTCTAGCTCCAGCTGATATTATTAATCATTTCTACCAATCTTTCAAAGCAAAGATCTTCTGTTTGATGCAAAGAGACTTTGATAAAGTCACCAGAAATTAAGCGCTAGATTTTGTTCAATTTAATTGTGTTCCTCTTTACTGGCAATTCACTACAAGCATTACCCATTTATTTTATAACGCAGCACAACATTTCTCTTCAATGGTTGTGCCATCATGCAAATTAAATACAAATCTAAAAAAAACTGAGCTGGGGGGATATTTTAGTGTGTTTTGCTTTATTTTACTTGAACAGGTCACTAGAAAGAACTAGAAGATGAATACTCAAAAGTTTGGGAATTGCTGTTGGCTGCCCCTGGTTCCTCTGTGCTGAATGACAGTACAGAACTGGAATAATTCAAAAGACAGCATCAAATTGTGTCGAGGAGATTCCAATTGAATATTAGGAATAGGTTCTTCACTGGAATGGGCTGTCTAGGGAGGTGGTGGAGTCACCAACCCTGGAAGACATACAGATGCGGTGCTGAGGAACATGATTTAGTGGTGACTTGACAATGCTGGCTCAGTGGTTGGTTTTGATGATTTTAGAGGTGATGTCTCCCAACCAATACTATTCTATGAGTCTCCCTTTCCTTGCTGTATGTTCTATATGAAACATAACTTTTCCTGTGGTGTAGAACTTGTAAGAAGTCTATATCAGTAGATGAAATATTTTCTTTTTATCAATATCCATTTTTCTACCAAAATTTATATCTCAAGCAAAAATAATATATCTGGGTTTTCTGCATTGTGTATTTCTTCTGGATCTGAAATGGAAGTCAATACATTATTTTTATCGCAGCTGTTTCCAGGTACAATAACAGAAATCAAGGCCAGAAATAATACTTAAAAGCTACATGAATACCTCTAGTAGATGTTCTCCAGCATCAGAGTATTTAGTCTTCCTTTTAATTAAACTTTTATGTTTGGCGTAAGGATAGATGCTTCTAGTCTGGTGGACACACTGGAAAAATAGCAGCTTACTGCCAGAGCACAGTGTCTGCTGTGCTGAGGTCCTATGGAGGTTTCCTCCATAAGGCATCAAGAATGAACAGGGAGCTGCTGACACATGTGCAGGTAGCTCTCCCATCACACCTGGGCATTGCAGGGCTAAGGCAGCATTGACTTTATAGGTTTTCTTGGTTTGGAATCAAAAAGGTGTTTTCCAAGTGCATAGAGGGGTTGTTCCCACTTGCACTGGTCCATCTCCACTTTGCTAGACAGCTGTACCACATGGGTCCCTTTTGCAGCCTGGGAGGTTGACCTGGGACATGATGTCCAGGAAGGTATCTGATGCCCTCCTGTCCCTGACAAATAGTCATCTGTATTTAGGGTCCAGACTGTGGGATGACAACAGGTTAATGTTGCCCAATATGAGACCAAACCATGGATCAGAAGAAAAGCATCCTGCTGAAAACACAAGGCAAGCAATGGCTCAGTGACCTATGTCTGACTCAACAAGAAAGAGATCTGCAGACGGGTAAGAAACTCACAACACAATGATTGAACAAACATAGACAAATGATGTTTAGATATAGTTAAGAAGATAACGGGACTTACATTTTGCTCTGTAGGACTAAGGAATGTTGAGATGGACTACAAATATGTAAGGTATTTCGTTCATTAAAAGGGTTTCAGTGCATCCAGAAACAGGATCGTGTTGCTTCATTTGCCACAGAATATAAACCCTGGCAGAAAGGCACTCTCTCAACATAAATCCAGTGTACACTGGGTGCACAGCACGAGGTATTTACCTCCACAGACACTTCAGCAGCACAAACACTACAGCATTTGCAAATGCACATACACCTGTATCTTTTAAGGACAGGAAATATGGTCATAACTCGCATATTGTTTGTTGCTTGGTGATTATCTGTACAGTTCTGTGATGAAAGACTAAATTTCCAGAGCTGATTCCTTTTATGACCTTGCCAGAAAGTACTGATTGAGCTTTATATTCTGACTATCAGTTATACATTTTAATGGTCTTGTAGAGCATTGTGTTATTTTTTCGTGAACCATTGGTAAACAGACCTGAGTTCATTACTCTGTGTATCTAAGCAGGTATTTTGCCCTGTTTAAATGGCCACTGAAACTACCTCTTTGTATCTGCATATTTACATATGTGTTGCTGGCAATTGCAGCAAATTCAGTGACTTATTTTATTCCTCAAAGGGCAATCAGCAAGCAAAATTAGAAAAACATGACACCATAATAAATCAGAGTAGTAACAAAATTGTAAAAATAATTTGTAATGACATATTTTGTTGCTGCTTTTGTTTACTAGATTAGATTTCTCCTAAAGGTAATTGAAGAAAAAATTGTTCTTGTTAGAAGGATAAAATATATTAAAATTAAATGATCTTCTTGCACTCTGCTTAGGCTTTAAGAGATCATATCAAGGAATGAAAACACATTAAACAAGTATAATAGTTACTTTGTGTGGCCAACCATAAAATACTTGTGATGCTGCGTTTTTGTCAAACAGGTTAGTGGCTGTGACATTTGGGCAAAGTAAAAACATGGGGTCTGCTTGCTGCTCTGCACCTGAGTTTCAGACCTTGCCTTGTCCTGCACAAGCATAGCTTTTGCTTCCTGAGAAGCAGGTTGGATCTGTTGGGGGTATGTCAGGGCATCTAATGGCTCAGGGACCTCAGGTTGGTGGTGCTGCTGCTGCATTGTGGAGGAGAGATCTTTGTACCTCTCTGTCCTTGGCTACTGGGACCTGCATATAATTGTGCTGGGACTTGAAATGCACGCTCCAGATAGCAACCTTCCAATTCCTGAAACAGGCCTATCAGAAGGCTGGGGAATAACTGTTCATTAGGGCATGGAACAATAATGGCTTTAAGCTGGAAAAAGATAGATTTAGGTCAGACATGAGGAAAAAGTTCTTTAATCTGGGGGTGGTGCATCCCTGGAACAGGTTGCCTACAGAGATGGTGGGAGCCCCATCCCTGGAGACATTCAAGGTCAGGCTGGATGTGGCTCTGGGCACTCTGGTCTGGTAAGCGATGCCCATGTTTGTTGCAGGAGGGTTGGGCTAGATGACATTGGGAAATCCCTACCAACCCTAGGATTCTGTGGTTTTCTGTAAACCAACAAAAACCTGAAGTGCCTGTTTTTCTGGGCAGCCTTTCCAAGCTTCTTTCAGACAGTAATTAAATACAAAGAGGTAGGAAAAGAATTCTTCTGAAAACAAATTTTGAACAATCAGAAGTATCAAGAATTGTGGAAAGACTGTATCCTTGAGAAACTCTGAGCTTGCAATCCCCACTTCCTCCACTTGTTTCAAAACATGGTACCTTTTAAAATGTGCTTAGTGCTGCCAAATTCAGTCATGAGGAGCCAGGATATGCTTTGTATTATTAATTGGTTTGTTTGATTTCATGCACAGTCTCCTGTTGAGCATATCCCATCGCCCCTGGCATTTTTAACCTTCTTTTCCATTTTATGTTCTTCTCTCCTTTCCTCCATCTCCTTTCTTCCTAGAAAGACCTAGACTTTTTAAAGGAAAAAAAAAAATGTAGGAAAAGAACAACCAAAAATCTGAGTGGTTGTGGATGGCAGTTCTCTCTGCAACTGGCATGAGGAAAAGAGCAATAACATCTATTTTAAGGCATCTTTACACACCTGTAGGAAACACTGATTCTATGATTTAGATGCTTTCCCTTTCAAAAAGGGAACTGATCTTTGAATATTTTCTCTTGCAACATTTTTTGCTACAGCTTCTAGCCAGTGTTGATGAGCCCCAACTTTGCCACTTCACCCCAAAAACACCAGCATATTCACACGCCTTTGAATGCAACGTATCAGAACTGCTAAGAGGATGACCTCAAGGCATTGTTTTTTGTCTCCTTATTAGAGGAGTTAAGCCCTGGTGTACATAGATCATGCCAAATTTGATGGACTAGTGGTTTGTGTTCTTTTAACAACATCGCCACTACTCAGAATGAAATGAAAAGTGAAGAAAATAATTTAATCCCAAGTTGTATCAAGAATTTGCTGGTTTGGGGCCAAAAAAAATCCAAAAGAAAGTATAATTGTTATAAGAACTATTATGACATAATGTGACCCAACACATCATAAATTCCATAGTAATGAAATGGAGTTATGAGTTAGGCACTGCATTTCACAAGAGCAATCAATTAGACCTGCTCTGCAAGTACCATATTAGCAACGCAAACACTCTAGAAAAGCTGGGATGTAAGTTTACTGAGAAACAGTTACAGCATGTCTCAACTGCATTCTGATTTATTTATTTTTAAGCTACACTACAATAGTGTACACTACTGTAGTGATTTTTAGAGCCATGACTAAACATGACAAAAAACTGCCACGTAAAATGACAGATTTTTTTTTTGCAACTGCCCTCTCCATTTCCTAAACTAAATGACCTTTAACCAGAGCAGCAGTGAGAATCACAGCAGTTCAATCTTAGATGTGAACCCTCTGATGAAAAGGCAGTGGTTCATAGTTTAGGTGGAATGCATAAACTCTTTGAATCATCATCAGAGTAGGTGAAAAATGCTGCTGTATTCAAAAAAAGCAGCTATCACACAAAGTAATATAAGAGAAAAAGGCTTAACAATGTCATAGAGACAGGCTAATGGGCTTCCCCATTCCTTTCAGATTCATGAAGTTATTATTTCCCTTGTTCACATACTCAATGCAGATAATTTTTTATAGATTATCTTTTTATCTGCCCTAATTAAAAAAAAAATATAAAGTGCATGAATTGGTTGCTACTTAAAAGAAGAAGCAATCACATTAATTTCTGTGTGTGACCTCTGCACACCTCTCCAACCACCACCTGTACACCTGTACCTCTCTCTCCCATTATGTGCATCACACAAGTACAAGTTATTGTTGTGACCTGCTTCTCCCAGTTTTCCCAAGAGTCAGTCAAAGACTGCAGTCATCCCATTTTACAGAATCACAGAATAATCCTGGTTGGAAAGGACCTACTAGATCACTGAGTCCAACCATATGCACAGCTACAACTACCTAAATACCTGATTGATGGAAAAACACAAAGTAACCCCCTTCACACATGCCTGTCACTATTGCCTGTCACAAAGCACTATGTCTACATGCTTCCTAAATACCCCCAGGGATTGTGACTCAACTATCTCCCTGGGAAGGCCGTTCCTGTGCCTCACCGCTTTTCTGTAAATAAATTCTTCCTAGTATCTAATCTAGATCTCCCCTGCCTCAACTTCAGACCAGTTCTCCTGGTTCTGTCATTAGTCACCAAAGAGAAGAGGCCATCACCCACCTCTCTACAACCTCCCTGCAGGTAGTTGTAGAGGACAGTGAGGTTCCCCCCTCAGCCTCCTCTTCTCCAAACTAAACATGCCCAGCTCCCTAGCCTCTCTTCATACAACTTGTTTTCTAAACCCCTAGTGAGCTTGATAGCTCTCCTCTGGACATGCTCCAGCATCTCATTTCACATGTTTCTGAATTAGTTGTAGAGCTTTCAGTTGTCATCCCACGTTTTTTGATTGTTTTGGTGTAGTAGGAATTTTTTAATTATCTCTGTTTAGTCTGGAGAACAGGATGGGGCTCATCTTCTCAGTTCTCCAGTCTCTGCTTCAGGGCATCTAAGCCCTTCATAGTTGCTGGAAAGTTTCAGAATCAGCTGGAAATTGCTTTTATTTTGTTGAATTATAACCCATCTGCTGTGTAAATGAGATAGTAGTTGATTATGTTAGTTACAGTAATTGCAAAAAGCTCCCATGACATGTTTGTGGAGATCAAGCCTCTGTGATATTGCCTCTGCAACCACTGTTAGCAAGTCTGGCGATTCCCCATCCCCTTCCAGGGAATAGGTATGCTTTCTGTATAACAGCCTAAACTAGCAGACCTGATCCTAGTTGGCCAAACAGAAGCTTTGATCCTATAGCCACCCCAAGGGATTACTAGGGTCATTGTGAGCAGTCTGCATTAGAACTCTTAATTCTTTTTCCAAGTTAAATGATCTCAATAGCTTTAGGGGGTCTGGGTTTGAAAGGCAGAGTAGAAATTAGGTCTTGGTACTGTGCTGCATCCTAAAACATCCCAACAGCTGGTGTGCAGCAGGATCTCTGATCTCTGTCCTCCCTACTCCAGATGTGCTAGTTCACATCTGCCTCCTGCCTACTTCAGCTGTAGCAAGGAGATTGCTCAACCACTGTATCAGGGGAACAAATGCCCTTGTCTTCATGTGTCCCTTCAAGCACACTGACATTCCATCTGTACGTCACCAGAGCATACCTGAGTTTCTGATGTGAAAGGCAACAGCGGGTACTTTTGTAGCTGTTGCTGAGGTAAGGGAAACACAAACTGACTGGTCCTGACTGTCTGCTGATCAAAAGCAAAATAAGATTTTAAAAATGGAAAAGATTCTCCCAAACCTTAACTTCCAACAGCAATTAATGACTGATCTGAGAATATGGCAAATTATTAAAATGCAAATGATACCACAGAAAGATATGCCCATTTTGTGTGTACTATAGTGATAGACACATTGACAGAAGTGATACTAAGGAAAGACCCACGGTGTCTTTCTAATGTGATATTAAGTGCCTTTTTGGTTGGAGTACTCTGCTCTGCAAAATACAATCTTTTCTTCTGCACAATGTACAGAACTTGCTTAAAGAACCCTCGGGGGAGAAGACAAAATTTTGGTGAAGTCAAGCATAGGTTGGCATGGGAGGTCATTTGGAACTGAGCTGTGCTGAGATTCTGATACTAACTGTGTCTCTGGGGAGAAGCCACTGCATGGCAAGGGCTAGGGGCAGTAGGGAAGTTCCCACCCCTTCTGCCACTCCCCAGAAAAGTCAGTCACAAATCGGTGCTAAAGAAGGTTTGAAATGGGTTGCAAATTCCTGCAGAGTCAGATCAGCACAGTGAGTGCAATAAAAGATGAGAAGGTCCCGGTGCAAGGCTGCTCAAGGCACATCTCTTGTTTGCTGCGAGCCTGTGTCTGTCACGCTGCTCTTTGATGCTACAAACCCAATGCACTGTTTCAATTTCTCACCACAACCGATTGAGAGCACAGCTACTTATCTCTGCACCATCAAGCATTTTTGACTTAATGGCATAACATCGCCTACTTGGCACCTGATCTGATGCCATGCTGATTATACACTAGAGATGAAAGCTCCTTCTGGGAGATTGCCGATTTCTTTAATACAGGTCACTATATCATGGTCAGCCAGTGCATTACTTTCTAATCCACTAGACACACAAGCTTTCTTGCATTCAGAGCAGCCCCTGTGCAAATGCTGCTGAAAGCCTGGAGGAATACAAGTGTGAATAGAGTTATAGTAAAGCACCAAACAGCAGAGAAACGTGTCTGTGATTCCTTGTTTAGTACCTTTGGGACAGTAGCGCTGAAATACCAGCTGCAGCCCTTTTCATTTGGAAAGTGGTAAAGCAGTAGGTGAGTTTTAATTTAGAAAGGAATAAAAAGCCAGAAAAAAATTTAGATCTGTGTACCTATGGCTACCCTGCTTGCAGCTGGGGCAGTGGATGGTTACAAGTCCCCTACAGTAGCAGCTGCCTTCTCCAGATGCTTCAGACCTGTAACGATGATAGTCCCTGCCACTTGCAGTATCACCCACTAGATCACCTAATTAAGATGATTTTGCCAATTTGTTTGATCTAGATTGAAAGAAGATAGGAATTTTACTCTTGTGAGAATCATACAATCATTAAGGTTGGAAGAGACCTAACAAGATCATGCAGTCCATCTGTCAACCTGACCCTACCTTCTCCATTAAATCACGTCCTCCAAGGCCACATCTACTCATTTTATGAATTTCTGCAGGGATGATGACTCCACCACCTCCCTGGGCAGCCTGTTCCAATCTCTGACAACCATTTCAGTGAAGAAATTTTTCATGATGCCCAATCTAAACCTCCCTTGGCACAACTTCAGGCCATTTTCTCTCATTCTATCACTAGTGACTTGGGAGAAGAAACAAACACCAACGTCTCTACACCCTCCTTTCAGGCAGTCATAGAGACCAATAAGGTCTCCCTTCAGCCTTCTTTTCTCAAGAACAAACAACTCTGGTTCCCTCAGGCACTCCTCATAAGATATGTCCTCTAGGCCCTTCACTAGTCTTATTGATCCAGCATCTCAATGTCCTTCTTGTATTGAGATGCCCAAAACTGAACACAATACTTACTAGCAGACTAAGGGGAGATCTCATTACTCTCTATGACTACCTGAAAGGACATTGTAGAGAGGTTAGTGCTGGTCTCTTCTCACAGGTAATTAGCAACTGAACCAGAGTTAAAGTCTTCAAGCTGCAACAGGTCAGGTTTAGACTAGACATCAGAAAAAGTTCTTCAGGGAGAGTGGTCTAACACTGGAATAGGCTGCCCAGGCAGGTGGTTGAGTCACCAGCACTAGACATGTTCAAGAGTCACTTAGATGTGGTGTCAGGGGATACAGTTTAGGAGTGAACTTGTAGAGTAGGGTTAATGGTTGGACTTGATGATCTGAAGGGTCTTTTCCAACATGAGTGATTCTGTGATTCTGAGTACAGGTCTCTCATACCCAGCTGGATTAAGAACAGCAACCTGGTGTCAGGCAAAAATCCTTCAGCTGCATATGATTGTGGCACCAGAGGACTCAAATGCTGTATTTGTATGACACAGGAGGAATGTGAAAAGCCTCGCTTCCATATACTGATCGCCTGAGAAAATTACCTCCCAGTACTTCTTTATTTTCTTTGAAAGGAATTACACATTTCTCTTCATTACAAAGGCTAAATCTTTGTATCCTCCCAGCTTCAGTTAAGCTCTCCGGTGCAGCAACAGATAAACCACGTTCAGAAATGAAAATATGTGACTTGTATAAATACATAATGAAACAGTTGGCAAAACATTACAAAAATAATATCCCTACTGACAGAATACACAACCTGAAGTCCCGTTAATAAAACTAAACATTTCTGAAGAAAAACAAGCTCCTAAGAGGCTTAAAAGCATTAAGTGAAGAGAAACTACTGTTAACTGAATTTTCTTTTAAAAAAAAGTTAATCCTACAGCAGCCATTTATATTTTTCTGACTCAAAGGTGCTGCTATGATTCACTTTCATTCCCAACTCCATTTCGGTCTAATGGAGTTTAGCTGTGCCTATGAGACTGTTGATTTAACAACCTGTAAATTGCATGTTCTTTATTTTTACAGACCATTCACTTAAAATCTTTGTGAGGATGATCTATGCTAGGAATTACTCCATTTTTTTTCACCTCTTTGTTGGGAAAGGAGAAGAAACTGTACAGCAAAACTACAGGCAAGCCTATTATAATTATTCCAAAATCACAAGGGACTTTTCTCCTGCAATCTCGCTAGTTTTTTTAGTAAGAGAGTTGTCAAATCCACTTTTCCAATGCTGTAGCTGAAAACATTACTAGCTTTTTCAACAGATACTTCACCTGTGCAGTGATTCTGGCTTGACTTTTTTTTGGCTTACAAAGACCCTCAACCTCCTAAATGCCAATCTTTTGGCTTTTCACTGTCAAAAAACATAGACTTTGCTATATTTCAAAGCACAAAATATCATTATAAATTGGATATTCAAACTTGGTGTGTGCTAACAGGTTTCAAAGAGAGGAAACTATTTTTTTAGCATTGTGATATTCACTGCTGCCTCTCTATTTCAGATCACCTAAAATAAACGTTTAGTTTTTCCACAGCAGGAACTGAAATAATAAATAGTTTTCATTTGCTTCACCTTAAACCAGACTCAGAAAGACTTGTAAATCTATCGTATTTAGTTGAAATTTCTCAAGCTACGCATAACAGCTTTTAAGAGACACAAAATGATATTTTGCAAAAGTCACAAAAAGTCTCTTTTTTGAGAGAAATGCAATATATTCCATACACTAATCTGTTGAGACAACTCAGGAAAATCATCAACAGACAAAAGCTGTTGCTATGACCAGACATGCTACATCTGAGCTCTGTTTCATACATCTTTAGACAATCTCCAATCATGCCACAGCCCAGCACCTCTACACTCCACAATAAATGCTTTTAATTACTTATATTTCTTCCAAATGTCTGCTCTGATTAACGTGTCAGAAGAACCAATAGAGCTTTGGTAGCTGTCCAGGCATTTATAAGGATCAAAAAATCCCTCAACAACCAAGATGGTTAACTAGAAAGATACCGATACCCCCTGTCAATGGTCTGTCCTGTCATCCTCCAGTACAGAACATGTACAGCTGCATTTAGGCACAGGCTTCTATGTTTTGCTCACCAAACCAGCTTGTGCATCTGAATGATATGTAGATCCTGAGTTACTTCATGAATAACTCAGAAAAGCTAGTCACAAAAGAAATAAAACCACACTTCTGACAAGCCATATGCAAGTATAAAGATCTATTGCCTCTAACAATTGCTTCTTCAAGACAACTGGTACAATACTTTAAAAGCATTTGGAAGGTTGATCTAAGCTAACAACATTGCTCACTGGGATATGCAAGCTGTTATCACATGGACCATGACATGCAGCATGGTCCATTAGGGATCACTCCTCAGGCTGTGCGTCTCAGTACCAACACTCACAAGAAGTTAAAGAGCTTTCCTAGTGGCAGAGTTTAAATGAATCCCATTTATATTGTGAGCACAGCATATTGGGATGCAACATTGCTTTTCTGAATTCTGGAAGGCCATCCCAAAGGTCCTCATTCACAGAGTTATCCTGCTTCACAAAGAAAACGCATTTGGCAATATATCTAGCTCTTATCTCAGTTTCACTTCTTCCCTTCCTCTTATCTTACAGAAAGCAAACTACAACTTAGTTCCAGCAACACTTTTACACCACGTGTAAGACAGAGAAAGAGGAGTGAGACTTATTACAGTCACATATTCTGGCTTTTGTTTTATTTTTACAGTTGTGCCACAAAAGCCTGAAAAGGAAAAAAGTTTGGGAAAAAGAAGATTTTGCTATGGGATATTCCCAAATGCAGGTAAAAATTACAAATAAGGGAAAGAGGTCATGATGATAAACAAGGCAAAATGCTGACTGTGAAAAACAAGTCAGTATCTCTTCTACAAGACCAACATGACTTTTTCATATTTAAAAAACAAATATGTAGTTTATTGAACATGTTGCTAGTGTTAAATCATTGCTTATTCTTTTTCTGTGAATCAAAGTAAAAGGCAACTGCTGTGGAAGCAATCCTTTGGAAAATGCTGCTGCAGGACCAGTGCAAGTGGGAAAGGCTAGGGGAAGTATGTGCTTGCATTCACCTGCAGGGAAAACACACAGCCATAATAGGGCTGCAGACACTCCAGTCTTCCAGTGTACAAGGAAGCCTTCCTCTGCAATGGCTGGAAGGTTAGAATTTATCTCAAAAAACCCACCAGAAAATGTAAAAGATAAGTGGGGCGACACCCTTTTGGCCAGTCCATATCTGGCCAAAACTAGCATCAACAGAATTTTTTTTCCACAAATCTCAACTTTATTCTAGAAATTGCTGGTATCCTCCTTTCAAACATTTACCTCCCAGAGTAAGAAATTTTGTTTTGCAAGCAGCTCCACCTTTGTTTGCACCTGGCTGAAGCTGGGTCTGGCTAGGAAAGTTCGGCCGAAAAAGACAATAACAGACTATGGAATCCACCACAAAAGCCTGAAGCATCTCTGCAGATAGACAAGCATGCTAGCACATCACATGGGAAAGACTATGAAATATGCTGCTTTTCCTCAGAGGCACCACAGACTAAATGGTGGGTACAGATCTGCTTACCCACCAGAGCTACCCATTTGGGTCACAGTGGTATTGGGCTTTACATACTCATGTTGAGCTAACCAACTTGTGAGCCCTGTCTACTTTGCCCTCCATATGTGGCTTTGCACTTGTGGAGTTCATTCCACTTTTTCGCTACTAAGGTGCCACAACAAATCATGCCTACAAATCACCATCCTTTTATGGCCATCAGAGTTTATCTGATAAAGTTATTCCTTGACAAAGTAATTCCCTTGGCCTGTGGGACTCCCTTGATAGCATGTGAGCCCTCATCCTTCAAATGTCACCCTTTTGCTCCTTGATTTTCCTCCTTCTTGCAAACCAGCAGCAGTGGGCTGCACACAGGTTCATGCATTTCTGTGTTTGGGCATTTCCTGTCTTCTAAGGAAGCACTGGGAGAATAAAGACAAATGAAAAGGGAAAGCCACCATAGTGAAATTGCACCTTCCACATGCTCATAGTACAGAGCAAACTGGAAAGTTAAAATGATGGTGTGATCTTCATCTTTAAAGAAAAGGAAATAAAAATCCCTGTTTTCAAATAGCATCTAATAAGAACAAACTACCTAGTCATCACAAAATGTGCTTTCCTAGAAGGCCTTTTGAGTAATAAGAAAACAATAAATGGAAGAGTCCTGTTGAAATTGGGAAGTAAAAACATCTGTCATACCAAAGGCTGCTCATAACAGGTCTTTTTTATTTTTTACTAATAGGTTAAAAAAATTCATTTACAAATGGTACAGTTTTATAGATTCATGATCATCTTACCTTCCTTAGTCAGTTGTGCAAGTAGAGGCTAAATAAACATATGTAGACCAGATTGTTCTGATAGACCCCTTTTAGCCCTTCTTGACTACCTCAGTACCATGATGTTCTTCAGATAGGGGTCCCATCAACATCACTCCTGAAGACATCATAGCTGTCACCTGGCAGTCAGAAGCTGCAGAGGAAAAGTTGGCAGAGCTCAGACCCATTTGATGGGAGCTGAGATTATTTGCAGCTGATTTTATTTACACTATTGAGGCTCTAACACTACACCCATTGCCAAAATTAACTTGTACTTGCATCAAAAAGGCTTAATTCAGTTGGGTGTAACCTAACAGACAGTAACTTTTGTCTGAGTTTACGTCCCAGATGGAGCTCCTGCCATAGGCAATTTGCAAAGGATGGTCTCAGTGAGGTCTGGGCACTGTTCTGTGCTAGGACTTGGACCCTTCTGCTCTATCTGGCCAAGGCAGTAGGGTCTGAGGAACTAGGGTGTGTACCAAAGATAAGCACATCTGGGAGGGCTTTATTTTTATTCAAGAGGCTTCAGGTAGCTGGGGGTGAGGAAGCCTAAAGGAGATTCTGATCTCCCTCTGTTACACCACACATCTAGGTGATGTCCAGGAGTAAATAAAAAAAAAAATTGGTCTATATATCATAGAATCATAGAATCATTAGGGATTGGAAGGGACCTTGAAAGATCATCTAGTCCAACCCCCCTGCCACAGCAGGATTACCTAGGCCAAGTTACACAGGAACAGATCCAGGTGGGTTTTGAACATCTCCAGAGAAGGAGACTCCACAACCTCCCTGGGGCAACTTGTTCCAGTGCTCTGCTACTCTCACTGTGAAGAAGTTCCTTCTGATATTTATAGGGAACCTCCTATGTTCCAGCTTGCACCCATTGACCCTTGTCCTATCACCAGATGACACTGAGAAGAGCCTGGCTCCATCCTCTAGACACCCACCCCTCACATATTTATAGATATTATATATGGCTTGCCTGTGATCATCAGTTTTTCCCTCTTTAATTTATGTTTTTGTTATTTTTTTGGTGGGCAAGAGAGTTAAGAAACTTGACTTTACCTGGTTTGTATTTAACTTGTTAGAATTTTCCTGCAGAAGACACCTTCCTTTCTCCTCACTCTAGAAATGAGCTTGCTTTTTCAAATAGAGATAAGTCCTCTTCTGTTCCAGATATCTTAGCACTTTTGCTAAAAACTTCAGAATGAAAAGTAAATTACTATGACACAGGGTAACACAATGGTTTTGATCCATTTCAGCAGTTCCCCCAGGTGCCCTCGTGTGCCATCCCTAGGCTGAGGCCACATACCACACCAGGTGAAAGCCACCTCAGTTCTTACTTCTTGGAACAGCACTACCTTTACACACTGAAAATTTCATTTTGTTTTAAAGTCCTCTCCCCGGAACCAGTCTCCAGAGAAGATAAGTTTTATCAGCCTGGCTTCAGCAAAGTGATAAAGAAGGGCACAGAGCTCTTCCAGCATGAGCCAGACTTGCTTAGCGGTGCAGCCAAGTGCTTCAGCAGCTGATGATTGAAGGCAGAAGCTTAATGGAGTGAATGCAAACAAAGAATTAGAATAAATGCCACCTTTTGAAAAAGAAAGCAAACGGCTAAATGGCTTGGGTGAGACTGGAAAGCAGATGTAAAGCAGAGAAGCAGCTCTGCAAAGCCAGTCTGGATTTCAGAACACAGTTGAGTCATCTTTGTCAGGCAGAACAATGACAACTTCTGTCTGGGAGGCCTCCTGCATTTTGTTTCTGGTGATGGGAGAAAAATGCGCCTCTTGCACAGATATCATTTATTTCAGAAAATGGCTTCTTTCTGATCTCCTGAGTAACGCTTCTCTTAATTAAACATTTACCATTAGAAGATGCCACTCCCATTTCCTGAGCCTGATTTAGGCTTTAGCAGCATCATTGTAACCACTAGTGAAAGCTTCTGCCAGCCACAAAGTCTTGAGAGAGATTTTGCACTGGTAACAAAAAGTCAAACCATAAGTATATCACACAGACTCACATCATACTGTGGGGTACAAAACGCAGGCTTAGCAGGGGGCTATTTGCACACTGGCTTTGAGGCTGAGTGAATTCTCACTGCTTTTGCTAGAAGAGACTGTAACTTGGCAGGAGGAATGAAAGGTCACACTGCCTAAGGGAAACCCCAGGAGAAACCAGGCCACTGGTAATGGTGCGATGAGCATGAGAAGTCTGACCTGCACATTTCTTTCGTGAGCCTTGCAGACTATGCACAAACATTGAGATGTGATGGGATTTGTGAAAGAGACTGGAGCAGAGGTTGTGATGTGACTTGGGAAGGTGAATCTCTGAATCCCAACTGCACATTAAGGGTAAGGGATGTAGGCTGTAGTTGTGTGTGGTCATGATGCAGCTGGGACTAACCGGGCATAACTAGTAATGTGTCTTTGCTGCCATTTTTATCCAGTGGACTTCTTGTAGAGCACGTCTGATGAGTGTGAATAAGCACAAGCCAAGAAGTGAACAGACCTTTGTGAAGCTTGAGGACCATCCATGAAAATAATGGGCCAAATTTTAGTATAGATGAATGCTTCAGTACACTTCTTCATACTTTGCCAACAGAAAATACTTGGCTGCTGTCTCTGGCAGTAAGGGTAGGGGCAGTGCCAGCTGCTGTTCTGATAAGGCAGCCACTAATGGATTTCACTATCAAACAACCCTCGCTGAAAGCTGTCCAGAGATGCCTGGGTAGACAACATTCATTAGACAGAAAAGAGGAATTTCTTTGCTGTGAGAAAGCATTGGGAAGCACATCATTCCTACACAGCTGAAGAGAAATGGGTACTTCTCTGCTTTGACTGTTCTTCCCTTCCTCTGAACGCAGCAGCAGGGATGCTGTCTTGTCTTGGCAGAGCTGATGAGTGGTAATTATACGTATCCGTCAGACCTTGGGTGTCAGGATTTGTAGGTAGCTACCTGATCATGCTTTCAAAACAATAGAGCATGTTCTGTACTTGCTGTGTTTTAAAATGGCTTGAAATATTTATTTAAGAAGCCAAATACAAGTCAAGTCCAGTCCTTATTAATTACAATTATCACACTGTTCAACCTGACACAAGGGTGAAATTGCATTCAGATCTCTTCCTAATTTGTATGTAGCAGGTATGAGTCTAACTGAAACTGGTGACATGTGTTTGCATATCTGAGGAGGGAACTGCTGTGTACATACCCATGCCCAGCACAGGTGACATATATGCACTCCTGGTAAGGGCTGGCTTTATGCAGTTAATTCCTCATATTCAGCCCTGACTTTACAATAATCCTTTAGACAAACGAGTCAAGAGGCAGGTGCTGCTGAGCATAAAATCTGTTATTGCCTTGCACAGATCCAGGACATGTGGGTGAGTGAGGATTAATAGTCACAATTAGAAACCTAAGAGCAGAGTGTAGATTGTGAAAATAATTAGCAGATTCTGAAAAGAATTTCCAGCCCCACAAAAATGTTTTAAAGTAGAATGTGTCTCAAATGAAGACAATAAAAGGCTCAGCCATGCTCTTCTCATAATTATGCATTTGGGATCGTCAAGACAGGTTTGGAAAGCTCACTAGCTCCTTAACAATGATTTCTCAGTGCTCATAGCCAGCTACACACCACAGCCTGTGCTGGGGCTGTCAGGCAGCCAGCTGGCATAGTCACATTGGACCTGTATTCCTACCTGTGCTCATGCTCTTATGGCTGTAGCACTACATGCTCCCACAGGGTTCATGCTCGCTGAGCTCTCTGCCCATAGAGAAAAGAATCAGCTACTCTGTAGTGTCTGAGCATCCTGACCCAATGCACTGATGGAGCAGGGGCCTGGATGCAAGATCAGGATGAAAGGAGCTGCCCTCTGCTCTGGGACCAGGGCTGCCACTGGTCCTCAGGAAGGCAATAGCTGGAGAAAGCTCCTGTGCTTTTCTGGGCATCGTTTGTTTCCAGCATCCTAATTAGATCTTGCTTTAAACACTGCTGGTAAAAGAAAACATGGTGTCTTCTCAGGAAATATAAGTAATCCTGAAAATGGATTACAAAGCTGTGCTTTTAAGATATAATAAGAGTTGAGTTATCTTTGTTTGACTTTTGTCATTAGAGGAACATAGATGGATTATGAGATACCCCCATTTTTCAGGAGCACTGTGCCTCAGCAGCAACTCTGGATTCAGAGATCTGCAGTGAGGGGAAGAAGCTGGCAAAGCAGGCAGCACAGAAGCAGCCAAACTTACGGGCCCTGCCAGAGCAACCTGGCAAAGAGTGGTGCTGTCTGAAAGGCTGAGCTGTGGGATATCCCAGCTGCACTGCTTGTCACTGAGGTGCCTCTGGAGCAGACCCTTGAACTTGTGTCCTTTACAGAGCAGCCACTCTGCAGCTGCTTCCCAGGTGGTCTGTCTCTGGGATTTAAATAACTAAAATGCCATTAAAAAGATCATGAATCATGCTCACTGAGCAATAGAAAACAAGCCTGGTTTGACTTTCTGTTCTCTGTTTGAAGGTAATACATGACTGGTGCCTACAATTCCTTAAGAAACCACAGCCCACATTTCGTCTTTGCAGAACACTGTCCTTTAGAGGCTACACTTTCAGTTTCCAAGGGACCAGAACAGCAAAAGTAGTCTGAAAAACCCAGTTTAGAAGATACAGGGTGAGTTTCAGATGACAGACTTTAACAGTAATATGAGGGCTCACTGACAGCAATTTCACTCGGCTGAACCTTGCTCCTGGCCAGCAGACAATGTCCTCCCCAGCTACAGGCTTCAAATCTCTACCTTGGAGATGAATAAAAAATCTGTCAGGAGATGGGAGTATAATGATGAAGAGTAAGTAAAAAAGCAACAATAGGAACACTCTCTCTTGGTAAGAACATATTCCTTATTTATATAGCAGCTGGCTGGGACAGAAGAAGAGAGCTAACAGCTTTCACTCTGGTTTAGGATAAAGATTAACTGATTATATGGAATTACCTGAAATACTTACTCACAGAGATCAAAAGGGTTTGGGTTTGGTATTTTTGGATGTAAGTACAGCTTTAAAAATCATGTTATTCCAATATGATTTCCATTGTTGCTGTCAGTGTGGAGTGTATACGTGCCTAATATATCTTACACAGATGTGCCAAAAGGCTACAATTAAATCACTCTGCACTCATCTTCTGGTACCAATCAACATTTTCTCCTCTTAATGAATAAACACATGTTGCTTTATACAGAGGCTGATTGACTGTTTGATATGAAAATATAAAGTGGCAAGAGCTGGTGAAAAGGATTTGTTATTCCCTTTGGACCTGCAACAGAAGTGAGTAATTGCTTCTGATTGTGGTAGCCACTCTTGTGCTGACTGATGAATGCTACAGCACTGGCGCAGAGGTTGTGTTAGACAGGACAGTAAGACCTTTGTGGAGGTGGAAGCATCCCCAATATGGTTTATTTTAAGTAGAGAACATGGCTTTGAATTGGTACTTCTCTTCTAACTGGTCCACAGAAATCATTTCACACCTTTGGCAGATTTCAAGGGAGTTGTAATCCAGTATTATAGCTCAGGAAACTGAGTCAGAGAAAGGCAAAGCAGGTTTCTCAGCAGAGACAAAATAACACACATGCTGTAGGAGGCCCTGTCTGTCACACTTGCACCAGACTTCCGGAGACTCCTCTTCAAACTGAAGTTAGCTTGTTGATCTCAATGTTAGCAGTAGATTTTTCTTTTTTTCTAGAGCTTGAATACGTTGCATCAAAAGTGAAGGGTGGTGAGAGGAACCACCCTAGAATCTCTCTCACCTCCTCAATACCTATATGCTATAGAGATACAGTACTGGCCATACCCCTGTGCTACTGATCTAGAGTTTTTGTGGTCCCCTGGGTCCGAGCAAACCCATTCTGTTTCCTCATTACTCTTAAACAACGTTCTGCATTAACAGAAAGCCAGGTTTACCTGAGAAACAGTGTGTCTATACCCAGCTGAAGCAGTGCCCATCATCAAAACTCCACATACAGGGTAAGAAAAGGCAGGAAAACACATGACTGTTAAAGCATATTATGACTGTTGATGTAGGAGTGCCATACTTATTTTGGAGGGAAGGTTGATTCAATTATAGTTCCCAAATGCAGAATTATAGTAAAAACAAAATAATTCTTTGGAAATAGCTGGGAATTTCAGAGACTTCTGAAGTTAACACCTTAAAAAGTAGATGCAGTGAAAAATGAATGGGTTCGAAGTTAGGCTGGATACAAAGGCAGTTGCTTCACCACATAGATGGGCTGAGTAACATGTCCCCATGCTTGGCATGCCTGTACAAGGACAGCACGACCCATAGACACTAGCTCACTGAACTATGCAAAAGACAAAACAAATACAACAACAAAGCAAAACATGCTTTGAAAGAGCACAAGGGAAAAAGCTGAAATTGAGCTGCAGTGTTGGCTGCATGCTCATGTATGTTTTAGTTGCAAATACGTGGTTTTCTTGTCCTAAACACTAATAATAAATTATACTTGAGCAAAGCACTCAGAACAAGTGATGAAATCAAATTATAAACCTCTGCCTTTTCCAGAAGAATTAAAAAATATAAATCCCACTTATAATTGTCATTCAACACCCAGCGGTTCCCCAAAAAAGCTGTTTTAATACTATGTGGAAATGACAGAATCACATAAAATTCCTCAGTAGATAATCATAGCTTTAAATTAGTTAAAAATATTGCTGTGGTCTTTGGAGGGCTTTGCAAGTCTAACTGCAATTTTTCTATGTTGTTTTTTTTTTTAATCTATTTTTGTTTGTTGGTGGGGACTGCCAACATTTGTGTAGATATTTAAGCCCAAGACGACATCTTAGCTTAGCCATCTGTGAAAACAAAAACTGAGTAAAAATATAGCTTTGAATAAATGAAGCACTGGGGGAATTTCATATTCGATATAAATAATTGCTGCTATAGCTTGTTGCTATGCAGTTAAGAAAAACATTTCTCCTTGGTGAAGACCCATTTCTTTAAGAAGGTTTCACTTTCAAACATGAAGACAATGAAACATTAATATTTTTCCATCTCCCACTTCAAGTGTACATGCGAGATCAATGCTTAGCTGTCTGGTTTGATAAAAAGAACGCAAAGGCTTTGGACAGAAGCAGCAGAGGCCTCTGGCGGCTGACCTTCACCAACACTAGTCCTTTCCATAGCCTCAGCTTGGGGCCGGGTCTGGTAGGTCTCGACATTCAGGTACCCTAGAAGGACCAAGCGTGAGAAACTGAGGCTTCTTCCCTTTTTATGGGGGTAAAGGAGAGCTGTAGTGCAGCTGCTGTTAGAAAGTGGCACTTGTTTTCCAGGTATGGTAAGAAAAGTCGCTTTACATCAGAAAAACCCAGAGGGCACAGAAGAGAAGGGGAAGCAAAGAAGCAAAGGCACTGCTGGCAGCAGCAGGTTTTCCTGTCATTGTTTTATTCCTTTTTTCTTTCTCTACTTCAGCTCTTGGAAAGCAGAACATTTTGTTGCAGGGCAATACTTGTAAGAGAGGCTGCTTCGTTTAGGAGCTTGTCCTTGTACAATTCATTTTGATTATGAATTTAATCATGATCATGATCCATAAGCCTCGGCTCCAAAGCCAAGCAAAACATCAGTATTCCAGGACATAGTATGTGGAAATGACAGCCATGACTTTCTTCTAATAAAAGGTTCCATGTGTTTGCCACCCTGAAGGCACAAACTTAGAGATGACCTGCAGCTTTTGGAGCATCATAAAGCAATGGCTCACATGCCCTTGGTGGTACTCACAGCCCCTCTGTCCTGCCTAGCATAGCCTGCACCCATCAGCCAAGTCTCTGTGGAGCTGGCACCTGCAGATAGCCCCAAACAGAAGAAATGCTTCAATAACACAGTGCAACTCCCTCCACATGTGCTGCTTTCATTTCAAGCCTCAGAACGAACACTCTAAGGATGAGAGCACCTGTGTAATAAAATAATAAAAGTCTAACCCCAATGGCTATTATGATTCTACATATCCTGTGTTTCTTGTGGGAATTCTAAGCCCCAGTTTCTATTTCAACTTCTGAAGGGCTTTTTCTGATCATTGCTTTAGACCTGCTGTGTAACAGCGCATAAGAGTTCATGCTGGTCCTTAGCTCTCAGTGAGGCCACAGTTTGGAGTGGGTGTGGGTACATTTATGTATAAATACAGGGGGATATGAAAAACCGATAGCTTTCTTTAGCCCCAGAAAAGCTGAACAGTATTTGCCTCTTGTTTGTCTCATTTCACAGAGGAAAAAAAAATTGGACTTTTTTGGCTGAAAGCTGTCATCTTCAACAAAAAGCTGATTATACAGTGAAAGTAAATAATAAAAGCATGATTCTGTCTCATTGCCTGGGATAGATTAATGAAAAAAAATCCCTCAGCTGACACTCAGTAATCTCCTCATGAAAAGCAGTGTTTTCTTAAGGAAATAGTGACAATTTGCCTTGGACCAAATTAGTGAAGATATAATCTGTCTTCACATTGAAGGTGTCAAATTTTGCAAGCGCATAATTGTGTCAGAAGAACTGGTGGCGTCACACAGTTTTAATGACAGTTTGCAGCAAAAATACTCAGAGAACAAACACCTGCTCTGCAGCTTCTGTGGGTTGCCAGTGTATTATTATTGGTTCTGACCTTCTAATTGCCTCTTTATTTTCTGCTTCTGTCTGCATGGTGAATAACATGAGTGCTCTTTCAACTCCTACGTGTCCCCCACACGCTCTCCCTTTGCTCTGCTCTCTCAGAAAATAAATAAACTAACAATTTAATGACTAACTGGCTTGTACTCTCGGAAGAGTTTCCTGAGCTTTTGTGAAAATGTTCAGCTTTGAACATTTTTCAAACAGAAATAAGTATTTTTGTCTCTCTTTCTCTTAACTTTCTGTACATGCCAGTGAGGAGCAATTTAATTAGAGCACTGTCTGCACGACACTACAGCCCACCTGCCTCCTTCCTGCTGGTGGTGGGGGAGAAAAAATGCTGTAGTGGCTGCTCATGTGTAGCTACAGCAGCAAACAGGAGGAATGTCAAAGAGGGGGACCGGACCCGCTGGGTCGGGGATGCCGGGAGTGGTAGGCGGTGGGTCGGCGACACAGCGATCCAGGGGCGGTGGGCACCGGTTAACCCGTCTTCTGGGAGCCCCGTGAGCGCTTCCAAAAGCACAATGTCAGCCATACAATTGTCGGAAATAACTCGAGTGGAGTGGGGAGGCGAAGCGGCAGGGAGCGCCGTGGGGCTGCTGCAATGTTGGCGAGAGCCGGGAGATGTCAGCGCTGCCCCGCACAAAAGCGCTAACAAGCTAATTTGTCAGACAGACCAGAAAGGGAGTTGTGGCCCCTCCAAAACTGCTTTCCTTTCGCCGTGGCTTATTCCCCTTCCTGCCACTCAGCACCCGCAGCGTCACTGCTGTTCCAGTCCGAGGCATCTCTGCTGTCAGTATGTCGACTAACTGCAGGGCCAGTGCGTGCAGCACCACTGAGCACGCACCACCTTCTGCGTTGTGAAGAAATGACACAGAAATGTAAGGTCTGTGCCACTGCTAAAGCTCAGCTGTGGCTGCCTCATATCAACTTTTCCTGAAAGGGCTTCATATCACCTTTTACTGAAAGGCACCACTAAGCTTCAGCCATTTTTCTGAGAGGCTGAAGTACAAATTACATTGTCACTCCCTTTAGGTTTATAGCACCTGCCAAGCCCCTGTTTGTGACAGCATAGCATTTATTTCTGTCTCAAATCTAACACAGAGAGTAGATTTTGTAAGAAAGGCAGGTTCTTCAGCATTATTTTTTTCATCTCTCTACAGCTAGGCTTGATGTTGTTCAGCTCTTCAGTGTCCCAATTAAAGGTATTGTGCTCCATGCTAGCAAGAAGACTTAATTTTCTGGTGAGTTAAATAACTGCTTTCCTGCCATATCCCATGTGCTATCCTGCTGAAAAACTCTACCCCAAGTAACTCAGGTTACTTAGAAATCCCTTCCAGTCAAGCATTCAAGACAATTGAATGCTTCCCACCCTAGATGAAGTGGAAAGTAAATGAGGTTTATCCCACAGCAAATCCTTCTGAAGACTGGCACAATCTGCCATTAGACAAGGACTGAAGTGATACAGAGAAGGAAAGCAAGTCTGAGAAGCAGAGTGTTACTGAGGCATATAAATATGCCTTGTATTAATAGCTGTTTATTGAAACAGATTGTAAAATACATTTTCAATGTTCAGATAAGTGACCATCTTAGCCATTAACATCCCAGAAATATACTTAGATCAGAGTTTTGTGACCTCTATTTTATTACAGCAGATAGCGCTACATGAAAATGCCCACTTTTAAAATCTTATTACTGTTAAATTCCTTATTTAGGCCAGTGATTTGACATTCCTGCATGACTGAACATTAAAGTTTTTGCCTTTTTAACCTCCTAATCCTGGTGCATGAATCATTTATAACTGATTCTATTCTTTCTGGTGTTATTGGATTCTTATCTTTCCTTCCAGTCTAGGTTTCTAATTTAATACATTAAAAACTTCATCTTTGCTTTCCTTATTATGGTAAAAGCTTATAGAGTGTTGAAAGAAACGCACAATACATAATTCTTCTTAAAAAAAAGGTAAAAATTAGAAAGTTTTGGTTTTAAAGGAATGAAGATCATGCATCCTCTCATGTGGCACACCCTTACCATTTAGGTACAAACACAGAGAGTTACTTCTAATTCTTAGAAAGTGTGTTTGTGTGCTCTCCCTTAGTCACAAGAGTGAGATCAAGCCCTGTAAGCCCTCATTCTGCAAGCAAGTCTCAGCAAGGTCTTGCTTATTCAGAGTGCTTCCCCTCTAACTGAGGTCGACTGGAAGGATCATGGTCTTGGAGGGTGCAGACATAAAACTCTCTAGTATTACCCGATGCTACCACCCTCATCTAGTACTTGTGCTGTAGCTGGGTGAAAAAGTGAAACCAGAGCTCATTGCACCAGCAAAAAAATAGCAAAAATAAAATATAAACCCAAGTATTTCAGTAGCACAACAAAATAAGGCTGATTTGTGCCTTAGAAATGGCCTATGCTAAAGGTTTCTATATGACAAAGAAAGGGTTGCAAGTGATGAGAAAACTGAGGGAACCAGCTTGATTCTAAAGCATTTGTGTTTGAAAGGTGCTGGCCATACCCCAGTATAATAGTACAACAGTCTAATAGCCCACTGCATTTGCTTAGAAAAGGCAGGTCAGATCCTTCACACAGGTACATCCAAGACACCTAAGGGACGGATGGACCTGCAACATCAGCAGGATCACATTGCAAATTAAAAATTTATCAGCACAGATTTAGACACTTGAGTCACTACTGAACGCAGAAAGGGGGGTCGTTAAAAATAGTTATTTTTATACACAGGTGAAAGGTGCAGCTTAGAGAGATTTTTGTCCACATTTAAATCATATAGAACTGCTTTAAGTAAAAAAAAAAACAAACCAAAATGTTGTTCATGCTTGAATATACCTGCAGTTATATCTATCTGATATATCTAACCATAAAGCAGTGTTCCTTCCCTGTCACAGGCATGGTCTTTAAATGTGTGTATGTACACACACAGATCCATCTCCCTTGCACCCTCTTTGTATGTTATGTTACTTGGCCACACCATGGTCAGGCACCCTGCCAGTAGATGGAAAGAGCAAGAGCAGTCAAACTCATATTTCCTTTTCCATTTGCATGTACAAAACATAAAGTACACAACCAGACCTGATGCTCAGTATTAGCTGCTTGGATTTA
The DNA here is from genome assembly GCA_013397515.1 of Upupa epops. Lineage (NCBI taxonomy): Eukaryota > Metazoa > Chordata > Aves > Bucerotiformes > Upupidae > Upupa > Upupa epops. The sequence goes on along the minus strand of VZRI01009324.1, from coordinate 99,000 downwards.
GACCTAAATACTGACCTAGCTGGAAGTGATTTCTATTCAGGAGAAAGAGACTGAATGGATAAATGCTTTTATAGGAAGAGCTGAAAGCCCTGTGCAATGAGCTAGTCAGGGCAGGGTGAAGAGATGGCGACTAGCTGCCTCTGGGTGTCTGGACGAAAGTGTTCATATTGCATTGCCATGCTATCCACCATTCTGGGGCCAGACACCACAGTGATCCTTCATGCATTTTTCCAAGATGGCATGTGTGAAGCTGTTAAAATCAATCTGGCAAATTTCCATCTAAGCTTTTCAGGTTACCCTACTTCTTTTGCTGATTTGGCATTCATCCAGATAAAAAAACAAATTTGGAGCACAGCTGGAACACTCCTACCTTTGGAGAGTTTCAGAAAGCCCAGGTCTGCTGTAAGTGCTACAGGAAGGCATCTGTGTCCTGGGGTGCAGGTTTCCTAGAACAGGACATGCCATGAAACTTAACTGCAAAATTCTACCAGCTTTGTAACGTTTCAGACCCAGGGTGGCAAAATCCTGACAGACCTCACTGTCATTCAGTGTTGCACTGCTATAATTAATCCCTGGTTCTGCTGCCAGTTACTGCAGATGCCCTGCTGCAGACAAAAGGGGGGATTTTTTCCCCCATTTATTTCTCTGCAAGCTTCCTGACCTAGAAACCTGATATTTTCTGGCTCACACTTATGCACATTTCAGCTTTTTCCCTCGTGTCCTGTTTAGGATCTGTATTGACAGCAAAATGGCACAGACAGGAGAATCCACACCCACCCAGAGCCAATATAAACAACACAATCCTGTCAAGAGGCGCAGCCCCACTCATTTGTCCTCTACTTACCTATATTCATTTATTCTTACATCTGTTTCAGGTGACTACTTTTCTATACATTTTCTATGCCCAGCTCTGCAACTGCTCTGTCTGTACAGCTAATTAAAAGAATCCTCCATTCCTTAGCATTCCTAAAAGCAAACACAGAATCAAGCATCAGTTTTTTCTCTTCCTTCTTAAAAAAAAAGGGGAAAAAAATAGGAATAACATGCTCTGTAAACTGACATGCATGCCTCTCTGAATAGAGTGCTGCAGAAGCTGCCACAGAATACAGGATTTCTGGGAGAGTAATACCGACGCACAGCTGCCAAAGTCAGACAGTCTCATGCACTGGGCTGGCAGTACAAAGTTACTTATGTAAGTATTGGCCATCAGCAGTCAACTTTAAATCTGGCACACACTTCTCCCCTCCCCACCCCAATGGAAATGGAAAAACATATTAAACTTGTTCTGCCTTAAGCTGGTTTTCCTCATTTATTTTCTACATCTCTTCCAGCACAAGATGCTTTCAACTACTGCTACCAGCACCAAACTCAGCATTCAGGAAGCACTTGGTGACTGAGAGCTTCTTTGCAGACTCCTGGGATTTTATCTCATTAATGGTGTAGAGATGGCAATAGGAAAGGTCATGAAAATATGTCGGGTCATCATGATCTAATCCCCCAGTTTCATAATGCGTATGTATTTCTTCAACCTATCTCATGTCTTGTTTCACACTCTGACCAACAGCAGCTGCTGCTTATGGTATCATCATAGGCTAAGATGGATCACCGCTCTAATATTATTACTATAAGTACAGAAGATACAGATACAGTCTGAACCATTGCCTACCATGGGTAATGGAGCAGCAGTCACCAGGCTGTTACAAGAAGCCCTGCACTCTAAGTACAACTGTAGAAGCGTTAGATGCCCTGAACTGGGCTGAAATGGGGTTCCCAATCAAGGGGTGGGTCTGTTCATGACCCAGCCGTGGCAGCTCAGGGACTCATACTATCCCCAGCAGCTATTGCCAAACTACAACCTCCCTCTTCTCCAAGCTGAAAAGTCACAGCAGAGCTAGTGACAAAGTGGTTAAAGGGAGCTTTAGCAGAAGAATAGAAGAATGTAGAAATAAGCCCCCGCCATTTCTTACATTATCTGAGAGCTGTTCAGCCATGAATTGTCTGTAATAATTAGCATGAGAATATCTTCTTGATGACATTCATACTGCACAAATGGATCTGCATTTCCTCCATCAAAGTGCATATTTATGAACTGAAACTCTGAAAGACGGAGCCTTTGATAGTATTATTTTAATATTTTTTGCATATGATTTGAACTTCAAGAAGCCCTAATAATAAAAAAGATCATATTTCTGCTATCATCACTGTTTCTAGTAAACACAAACACATATATAGGAATCACTGTATAAATATGGGAGAGATAAGACTATACAGGGTACAATGACGTGAATAAGCTTACTTTTGATCTTTAATGATCCTGAGAACAGTGACTTGAAAAATGTGACCTTGAATGCTGAAGACTTGGCATAAGGTTTTCTCATTTCCCCTTTATTTCTTGACCCAATGACAGTTTATTCTGAGTCACACTGAAGAAAGTTCTGCTTTCTGTGTTATGTTTCAGCATGCTTCTGCCCCTTCACTGTTTAACACCTCTTACATTATATAATTTATTACTGCAAATCCTCCTAAATTATGCTTGATCCAAAACTAGACTCATCAAGGGCAGGATTACAGGACTCACCTCTATCAGAGGTAGGACTGCAAGGACATATGACAGACATACTGCCATTGGCTCAAATAGAGTTTGACAGTCTTATATGTGAGAATGGCAGTTCCTCTTCTTAGCTGTAAAGCTTACTGGAGATTCTTCACAGAACCTGCTCAAAGCTGGTGGACTTAAAATTTTCCTATTTATCCTAGTGCTGATGTGTTTTAGCACCAGCACCAAGCAGGTGTATGAAAGTTTAAAACCTTGAAGTCTGAAAGGCATATTATGTTTGTAGAGAAGGCTGAACTGTTTATACAGAAAATATTCTGATTTCTTACATTTCTTTGGCAAAAATGGGCAAGTATGTGAATTATCCCAGGCTCGGACAGCTCAGACTGAAATGGAACCCAGGGAGTGAGCTTATGTTTGATGTTATGTGAAAGAGTACGTATGGAACATCAAACCTGGTCCTATGGGATGCTAGGTTCATTTTCACCAAACCCAGATCCGTCCCCACCTCTTCTGCACTGCAAATTAGAACTAATTCACCACCAACACTGTGGGCTGCACCAGCTCCATCTTTGGTTTGCAAAACCCCAAAGCCACTTGGGAAGACATTAACTCAGCCATGACAGCTTTGTAGGAGTCGATAAAAAAAGATTTGGTTTCTCATTAGGTTGCAGAGGCCACTAATGTAAAGTTTGGAAAGTTGAGGAGAAAATAAAACAAAATATTAGTGAGAGATGGTCTCACTGGGAACAGGTAAGGAACTTCTGGAGTGATATCAAAATCAATGTTTTTCTACTACAAGGAACTGCCTGAAAAATCTTCCTATATACCTTCCTCATGGAGTTACTTTATGTTGCCAGTATTAGGCACTTATAATTCCTGTTCCTAAAGGCATCTGCTTTTGTTAGAACGCTAACAATTTGAAGTTGCATAATTTCTACATTTACATTACACACACATATCCTTTGACAGCTGGCATGCATCTCTATAGCTCTACTTCTCATATAACTTAAATCTTCTATTATTTGGCAAAAAAATTTATTTATTTAATTCCTGAATGCAGATAGCAGCATGTATTATGCACCAAAAATATAATGAGCAGTGCATTTCTTATTTTTAGGGATGAGAATGATCTGAATGGATACTGGATAAATCTCCTCACTGAAGAAAATAGAGAGTATTGGCTAAAACATATCTATTTAAGGCACCTTTATTTTCCTGAAAGAATTTTTGTGACCAGGATATTTTAAATTAAAGAAATCCAGCAAAACTATCTTCACACTTACAAAAATTCTGGAAGTACTACAGTTTTGCCTGGCACCCCTACCAATGTCACAAAATAGTTGCAATCATAAATTATTACATTTGTAGCAAGATGAATGAAATTATTTTCCTTATCTTTCACCTGTTTATTTTCTTCTTCCAAAGATGCAAGGTCTTTGGTGCAGGGCTCATCTTTACTGGTCAAATATGTCCTTGCTCAATATCTCTCAGCATTAGGAATGAACTTAAAACACAAAAATATATGTTTGCACTTGAGCTTACAAAGAAGGTTCAAACATACTAGGTTCTTATCCCAATATAATCACAAATCTTTCTGAGAACTTCTGTGAAGATACCATTTGTCCTGGTATCACTCAGTAGCTGACAGATTTGACAAAGACTATGTGTTCAACTCTGGCACATGTTGAGAGCTAGTCTAATCTTCTCCTGACAGAACACACAGTGAACCTAGATATGTGCCCCTTAATTACCAATATAAATAAAATATAACAATAAATTATGTCCATCTATGATGGTCTTTATAGAATTTGGTCCAGAGATAAGCTTAGGCCATGACACGATATTTTCACGTATTTACTCTGAGAGCCATCGAGAGAGGTTTAAAGACTATATTTCATAGTCTGGCATACATATAATACAAACTATGCCACTGATACCTAAAAATAATCTTACCTCATCTTTTGCTCCATCATTGCTTGGCCAAAAACCATACCACTGTAGGGTGTCTAAACCCGTCCTCAAACGCTCTGGTGCCACTTAGATCGGGTATTACTTGGAATAATCTGAAAATGCAACAACATAACACATGGCTGGCTGGGTTTTTTCTCCTTCTGAAACAAAGCAAGAAACAAATGGGTGAAATCAGTCAGAAAATGGGTAAGAGGAAAACACTGTCACAAACACTGATCAGAAAGCAACAATATAATTCAAAATATGCAGAAGTGGCTGGGTGGTTTTGGAAAATGTTAATCCACCACCACCAGAAATCCTTGTGGGAGCACACACATCAGTTTTGAAGGATGGGCTTTCTTGGATCTGAGAAAAAAATTCTGATTAGAAAAAGAGAGAGGATAATTGGAGCCTTGAATGTTCACAGGGCACATGGGAACCCTCCACACTCTACTGGAGTCTCCATTTTGCTTCTAAAAGGAAACTACGTGTGAATCTCCCAGGTGAACACTTAGGCTATTGTCTAATCAGTGACGGGTGAGATTTCACAAAAGAGCTTTGCAGGGTTTTAATTGTGTTCTGGATTCATGCAGGACATCTTTTTGATGCTTGAAAGAGCTGCTGTGACATGAAAAGCTGTTTTTGAAGACTGGTGTGGGTCACTGCTCCAACCTACTTGTCTCCTGACTCCTCCTTCCTTTGCAAGGCGAGTGAGAAGCAGGAGCAAGCAGGTCTTGTGCTTATAGGGTTATCAGAATAAAATTTCACCCACATGAAAGGAGGAAAATAAATCCTATTACTGTTAGAATTTATTTAAAAATCACAGTTGTTTTACTCATCATTCGTATTCATAATTCAGCTTATAACTATAAAAGATCAAGGGGAATATGCCCTACTTTTTTCCTTTTGTGATTTGACAGCATTTCTGTTGAGTAGCTTTGTCATGAAAATCATTGGTTTCTCAATTTCCCCTGCTGCATTTCTCGGCCTTCCACAACACAATATGAAAGAAGGAAATCTGGAAAAAGGGCAGGGGGAGGGAAGTGACACAAACATCTCAGGCAATTACAGCCCTCAGACTGACTTTTCCCAGCCCTTTCCTTGCTCTTTGCCGGCAAACTGATCAGTTGACAGTGTCTTTTTCAACTAAAAGGTGGTGTTTGCTCTTATTAATGACTGGAGGACGAACCTAACCTCTAAAGGCTGTGACTAATAGCCCAACGTCTGCAATCTCCACTGAGCAGGAGCTTTCAGAGAGTGTCAAAAGGAGACAAATTTAAGTCAAAACTGTGAAGCTGGAGAAGAAGAGTGAAGTCTTTAATGGCTCATGTTTTCACTAGCACCCTTTTATTCCTGCTAAAGGAGCAGTCTCTGGAGATAGCTCTTATTCCTGAGAATGCCAGTATGATTACACATGTTATGCTGTGCACATGCTAGTGCCTCTGTCATCTCTGCAATTAGATCACATCTACCTCTACGTACCTTCCAACTCTCACACTTGGTCAGGAGTGCTATCCCTGCTCAGAGGCAGAGGTTAGACAGCAGCCTATTAAAAAGACCCATCTCTGTTGACCTCTGAAAATGCACATGACAGGTGTTAGGAAATCCATTTGCCTCCTCAGAAGCCTTCCTACATTATTGAGTAATGTCTCTTAATAAGGACTATCTACCTTGGTTCTGGGTGTTTGCTTATCCATAGTCATTTCCAAAAGAACTGCTGCTTCCAAAAAGTGGGACTGATGTGTCTGTTTTCTGATTCATGAAGGTTTGCTGCTGCTGCTTAGTGTATTCATGTGTCAGCAGACTCTTGCTGCCCCAGAAACCTGTGCTTGCTGCCCTGCCCAAGTGTGTCTATGTTTGATCTCTTAGGACTCCGTGTACCTCTGCAGAGATACTATGTTACCTGGAAACCCTTTCCTCAAATAAGTTTATTTTGTCCTGTACTCTGGCAGCTATGGATAAACATCCTCAGCCGAACAAATTCCACAACAGGAAATATCTCCTGACATGGAGAAAACATCTCCTGACATGCAGGAAACTCCCTCTCACGTCCATTTAAGTGGAGAGGCTCAGGTTGTTTCAGCCAACAACGATATTGCTGCCTGTGTTTTTCTGTTTGCTGAACCTTTATCGTGTACTTATTTCACTCGCAGTTTTCTTCAGTTATGGAAACATTCTACCTGACAATGCTGTTAGTTCAGTTCTTCCTCTCTGTAATTTCACGTGAATGCTCTCCATACTATGCAGGATCTATTTTTACAGTTCTTTTGCTCTGCATTGTTTTCCATTTGTTTCTCTTGCTTTTCCTGGTCAAGGGAAATCAAGGAAACAGATTCCACTACTCTCTCTTACTCATGCTACAAAACAGATTATTCAGATAAGAGCTTTCTGCAAGATAAAAATGCTAGCAACCTATTTTTTGATCAGGAACAATAGTTGAACACATGGTACTGTTGCACTGCATGTAGCTCGTATGGTTTAAACCAAAACGACAGCAGTGAATTACTAAAATGCAGTCAGTAGTGCAGGTTCCCACTTTTCTTCTTTAAAGTAATGTCCAGTTACTTGTTGATGCACAGCAACTGACTATCTTATTCGGACATTTCACAGCATAACCCAGCAGTTTTACTTTGGCAAGCAGTTTCCAAGGGAGGCAGATTTAAGGTTGCTCCTAGGAACTCATCCACAAAAGAACTGCTCTCTAGCAGGGACAGCTTGTAATGCCTTAGTAACCCCAGCAGTAGGATGGTTTGGCATGCACGCTGCAAGATGCATCACCTAGCTCAGGTACTAACCTGACACTCAGGCATGGAAAACAAGGCTGTTGAAAGCCACTGAAGCAAGGGGCATGACTCTTACTCTCTGTTTTCCTTTAGCTGCTGTGTGTCCAAATGCCAGGCTACTAAAGACAAAGGACCACAAAACCTGCCTCTTGGCCACCTTTTAGGCTGTTTGTTCACTGGCCTGTGATCAGCTGCCAGCTTGTGAGCCAACACATCCTCTACCCTACATTGAAAGCCTAATGCTTCATCTGCTGTCCAAGGTTATAATTTCTCAGGTACTTTAAAAATCTGGTGGAAATATATCTTCCCTCTGCATATGTGCAGAGTTGCAGGTGTTCCCCTCTTGCTGTCCCTCTTGGGAGGGACACAACTTCAGGACCTCCCTCCTCCTGCTGAGGGGCTGCTCCACAGCGTGCAGCATTTATTCCCCATGGTTTTTGTTTTGGAGACTGCTGATCTGGCCACTCTGTGATCTGAACAGACCACACAGCTTTGCAGCATCACAGCGAGGGATGAGCTGTCATCTGGCTTTTCCGAATTCTGGTGTGTTATCACAAACATTTCAAGGAGGTGTGCTACCTAAGTTGTACGATGGTCTCCCCCACTCTCATCCAAATAACAGATGACACCATTTAACTGCTAGAGCACATGATCCATCATTACTTGCAACACCACAGGTGTACTGGCTATGCCATATGGCAGCTTCTTATAGTTGAACAACCCCTTTGCATGTGCTCGCAGTGAAGAGTATTTATCAATCTGAAGCTGGTGTCACATGCTGATGTGCTTAAGACAGGTCAAGCTCTGTAAGCCTCTCCCCACCTGTCATTTTGAAAGTCATGGTTTAGGCTTGGCTGATGATCAGACGTCAGGGGTTTATGGTCTGCATATGTCAAGCTTATAGCTTTCATCTGAGCTGCTGTAATAACATTTTTAATAAATTCTCCAAGCTGAAATAAGACTTTTCTCCATTCACTTCAGAAGGTTTTGACACCACTTCTTAGGGCAGGAACATTTACTTCAGCAATTTCCAGAAGAGGAAGGGAGTCAGCTCAATCCTGACCCATTTTGTATCCTCACCATTGACCCAGGTCCCAGGGCAAAAGTGGTGGCAGTGTAAGGGGTAGCAGAGTCCCTGCTCCTGAAAGAAACAATGACTGGAACTAGACTACAACGTCACAGATACAGTACTGGTAATGCTTTACACAGCTCTTAATTTTGCTGCAGCTTCTCGGTTTTTCTTAAGGCTTGAAAATGAAACTTCATAAGCTATGCAGGAAGGCACAAGCCAAGGAGGTCTCTACTCTGCTTCATCAACCTTGTGACTCAGAGGAGCATCAACAAAGTGTGCCTTCAACTTCAGGACAGGTTGCTCCTGCTCTACTGGAGCTCCCTCCCACTACATTCAACCAGAAAAGAAACCTGTTAGAGTCACTTTGAAAAACAAGAAGACCTAACCCCAAAGCAAGATCAGTAGAACTGACTGTTTTTCTGTAGTGACTTGTAATATTCAATTTTGTAAGAAGTATTTTATGTTTCTTTGTGCACTGTGGAAAAAATAAAGGAGCTCTACCTATTCCTTTCCCTTTTTGCAGTTATGCATCACTCATCCCCTTAAAAATTAAAATAAAAATGGGCATTGATGATCATTTATTTTTTTAAGACAACAGATATCTCCCTGGTATCTTCTCTGTGGTTTAGGTACTGATCATAATTCTATGAAAGAACCAAGAAGAGGTGAGCTCTGCTGAAATCCTGAAGAGATTTAAAAAAAACCCCACCACTTTTCCATTTTATTGCAGGTCTTTATTAAAGTGATATTTCCACTCGTCTTATCCTTTGAAACCTACCAGAATTTTAAACTTTATTTCCACTTTTTTATTTCAGTGGACACCTACTTCAACATCTCTAAAGCTATTTAAAGTTCAGATATTAAACATGAATAATTGCCTCCTGGTTTCGGTGCACGATGAAATAAAAACTGACAGTGCATATCTTCTGGTGACATTCGCACCTGCATCTGTAACAGAGAGCTGTAATTTGATGAAAATTAACTTTACTCTGCACTAGAAGGGCAGGATATAAACCAGCTCAGTATCATTCTGCGTCATTTCTCTTCCTTGTGATATATGTGGGGCATGGGGTTGTAGGGGAAAGGAGTGCCTGAAGAGTGTAAATAGGAGGGCTTTTCAGTCCTTTATCTACTTGAAGCATCTCTCTGAGTGAAAAAATAAAAAGAAAATGAATGTCTCAGCATCTTGTCATGACGTTCTTTACAAAGGCAATCTGAAGACAGAGGCTACTTGATCTCCATCATTCAAAATCCTAAGTCTCTCTGTTATGTCATGAAATTATTAGCTAAAAAAGTGAATAAATTCCTTCCTGAATCTCCTTTAGCTTCATTCCTGTAGGCTAAGCCCTGAAGAGATGCAGAGCTTGTACTTGGGAAGGAGTGCTCCTGAAAATTCCACACTTGCTTCATGGACAGCATATGCAACAGAATAAACAAAAAGTGACATTAAGTGCATCAATGATGCAATGAATTATTTGTGTCTTTTGACAAACTAGAGGTGTTAAAGGACAGCTAAAAAACAAAAAAAAATGTATCGTAATAAAATAGAAATAGTAAGTGGAATTTTAAGTGGAAAAGCTCTGGAGCCTTACATATAATTTGTGATAATTTCCAGGAAAAGAAAAGGCATATGTTTTTAATCTCTTGAGATGCTAATTCATTAATTAGCATGGATATGGAAGATATATGCCTAGATGCAAGCAATTATTGAGAAAGTATAATTTGAGAGTATAGTCTGTCAGTGATGTTATTTTTATGCTCATTTATAATCACTTCATTGACATTTTATTTAGCAGGATCTAAACAAGCAGAAGCAAAATCTGCTGGTGCCAAGAAGACCTGCTTTGGTGAGTGTCTTCCCATGCATCAGTCCTTGACCAGAGGCAAAGAAGGAGTGAGTGGTTTCTGAAGAAGACAATAAATTAGTTTGTTTGGGACCATGGCATGGTCATCTTGCAGAACACTGCTGAGACACAGACCTTTCTGCAAGGCAGCAGCAAGTTCCATCACTGTTGTCCAGTTGGCAGACCTCCAGGTGAGAGTCAGACAGGGAACTTCCCTCTGCCATCCTCATTCCTTGTCTGCTACTTGTGCTGCTTCCCATAGGCAGACTGAAGCAAAACCTGTTAAGGATAGTAGTGCTGCTGCCATGATCTCACATCCTCTAGCATGCACTCTTGCTTCCAGGAAATCCATGCAATAGTAGTATAAATCAGGAAGGGCCCTTTTCCCTAAAAGGTCTCTACATAATATATGTAAATGAGGTGCTAATGACACTGATGGCAAGGACCTAGTCTCTCTTTTCATCCATGGGTTTCTACCTAATATAGCTGACGTAGCTGAATATGAGTAAGAGATCTTCAGTCTATGAAACTTTTTAGGTTATAACAGCTCGTCTTTACATTATGTTTGATACACAAATGTCTAATTTAGATTTTGTACTGGTTCCTTGGAGAAGCTGGAGTGGTTACTCTGAGTATTTTACTATTATTTGCTTTCTGGATATGCTCCAATTTCCATCTACAATGCTATTTCTTTCACAGCTGGGCTTGAAGGACATTTGTTAAAATTATTTCCCTGCCAAAGATAATCCCGTTTGCTAAATGGACCTTTCATGCACATCCTCTGTATGGGATGAAGGCAGACATCTACTACCGTTCTCATCAGGATCAGGTCTTTAGATAGATATCCTTACCATGCATGTGTGACAATGCCTGTTTTCAGCCTTGATCAAGTGTGCTGGGAGCTCTATCCCATCAAAGTGATTTTCCCCTTCACTTTGTGAAGTGATTTTTCAGGACTTTACATACCCACCCTTCAAAGTAAGGCTGTGCAGTGAAGCGTAGGAATGAGCACTCCTCAGAGCTGTTAATGGTTCTTAGTGTTTTGTATTGTTCACAACATGCAGGCTGAAGGAAGTCTGAAACCTCAAAGGCACCTTTTTAATTCAATACCTTCTGGGAAACAGTCTTTTTTTCAAGTGGCTTTGTCATAAGAATTAAAATTACTTCTCCCATTGACTTTTTTCATTCATTCTGTGCATTTCTCCACTCATTTGATGCCAATTTTGTGATCTCCATTTTTCTTTGATACTGACAAACAGGGATCAAAAAGAGAGGCTTCACTCCAAAGTAGAGTCAAACAAAGGTTTTGACTCTTTGTCACATGGCACTTTATATTTCATCACACTTGGCAGCCCAAAACAAACACGTGGCAGTCACAGTCAAGTGTGAGGCATCATCATGACCCAGAACAAATGCAGTAAATGGTTTTATTTTCCCTTTACGTTCCCTCACTGTAAAATGTGGTGGTGTGCGGGATAAGTTTCTCACATGACTTATTGCTGAAAACCTGGGACCACTTCTGAGCTTGTTCTTATAATAATCTTTCATCTTTGAATATCTAGATTTTAAGTATCAGCTTGGAATTGGTTATTCCGTCTTCTCCAGGACAGCAAAGCACCTTTTGAAACTGTGCAGTGTTTATGGTAGTTCATGGCTGTAAACAGTTAAGGGCGAATAACCCTGGTGCTGGGAGTGCATCTAACTATTTCTAGTAAATAGTCCAATTTTTCCTACGAAAAAGTCCAATTTTTCCTACCAACTTTGAGGTCTGTACTCAGCTTTCTCTCAAAAATAGCTGAATAGTCCAACAGGGTGAACATAATGTAACAGAATTAGGTCTGCCAATGTTGTGAACTGAAATATCATGAAAGGAAGTATTTCCCTCCTGCTTTTCAGGAATATCACACTTCTTTTCCTGAGGTATGGACTAATTTGGGGCTTTTGTGTTAGACAATCTTTTGTCGTGCTGCATTCAATTTGTAAGTGGCTTGTAGGTGAGAAAGGCAATTCAGCCTGCAAGAACTTGGGCAATAGCAGCAGAATGCAGCAAGTCATTTACAGGGGAGAAAGTCAGCTACTCAGACTTCTCAGGTGCATTTGTAGCACAATTAAAATGCTCATACTGACCAGCATGTAAGTCACAGTATCACATAGTAATGGTGAGGCTGGAAAAGATCTCAGAGATCATCCAGTCCAACCTAAATCCAACTAAACCAAGTAAACTTAACATGTGACATCTAGATCATGCCACTCAGCACTTCATCCAGACTAACCTTGAACACCTCCAGAGACAGTGACTTGACCACCTCCGTGAGCAGACCATTCCAAAATTGGATCACTCTTTCAATGAAAAACCTTTCCCTAATGTCAAGGCTAAACCTCCCCCAATGGAGCTTAAGACTGTGACCCCTTGTCCTGTCTCCAGTGTCCAGGGAGAAAAGACTGACCCCCACCTGAGTACAACCACCTTTTAGGTAGTTATAGGCAGCGATAAGGTCACCCCTGAGCCTCCTCTTTTTGAGACTAAACAGACCCAGCTCCATCAGCCTCTCCTCATAGGGCTTACCTTCCAGGCCCTTTACCATTCTAGTTGCTCTTCTCTGGACTCATTCCAGCACCTTGACATCCTTCCTAAACTGAAAGGCCCAGAACTGAACACAATACTCCAGGTGCAGTCTAACCAGTGCCAAATACAGGGGGAGGATAACCTCCCTCTCCCTGCTGGCCACACCATTCCTGATGCAGGCCAGGATGCCATTAGCCCTCTTGGCCACCTGGGCACATTGCTGACTCATGCTAAGTTTGCTGTCCACTAGTACCCCCAAGTCAATACAAACAACTTTCAAATCAATGAACATTTTTCGTCTCAAAAAATAACCTTTAAGTTCTATTTCTTTTGTACTGTTTTAACTGTATGCTAGATATTATAATGTCTCATTCTCATTTACCCTTCAAATATTAAGGTGAAAACTCTGACCTAGTGCATTCTAATTACTTGGCTTATTAGCTTCACATTTTATCAGTGATGGTGTGATAGCCAACATAATTATAAGAACTTGAAAAATTATACTTTGCTGTACTATTTCACGAACAGCTCTCTTATTAGAAACTTTCTTACTTAATGGATCCACCAGAGTTTTCATCTACCTAGGCCATTGATCAAACTGATAATTATAGATTTCAGCTGCAATTGAGAAATTATCCCTTAAAATGGTGGGAAAGATGGTTTAACACAGACATTCATTATTCTTCTGTATTCTTTGTTGATAGGTCACTACAACTGCAAAATTACTGCTTGATGTTTGAATGCCATTTTAATCTTACAACACTTCAAGAAAAGCAGATATTTTCCTCAGAGAAAATGATTTTGGTCCTTTTTATCTTCTGTCAAATTATTATTTTTGTATTCACTAAAATGCTGGTTTACTTTTTTCATTAAAAACCTTTTCACTTTCTGGAAGAAAATACAACCTCCACAGCTTTTGTTTGTTTAAGTAAAACACTAACTTTCAATCAAAAGCTGGCAGGATTGACAAGTGTGTAGTTTAGCAGTGGTGTCTGGTTCTGAGAGTTCTCATCCCAAATATTTTTAGTTTACAGTATGAGACTGTTTTCTTAGAGGCTCCTGCTGAATGGGATAATGAATTGCACTTAACTGCTAAACCAAGCCCTCGGGAAGCCTTCTTTTCATGGATGAGATTTGCCCACGCTTCCTGGCTACTAGCCCAAGACTTCTACTTACAGATGCGAATTCCCAGCCAGTCTCTTGACAGAAAGGCAGCTGCAAAGCTTTTCTGGAGTATCTGTCACCAGACCATGGAAGCAAGCCTGCGCACAAATGTAAGTCAGTCGTCTTCAGGGAAGTAATCTCAGAAGTCCCTGGATTGAATTAATCAGCAAACCATGCCCAGCACACTTGTTTCGAATAGTCACAGAATAACCTCCTGGCTTCTGGCAGATGAGCCTGTACTTTTGCTGTACTGTGACAGCTGGAAGAGTTTGATGCTGCCTTGACTCAACAGATCAGTCAGAAGCATTCCCCGTGGAGAAATCTATGTATGGTTTAGGCATATTTAGTCAGAAAAGAAATGAAGCTGACTCCTTATTGTTTTTCTTTTTTTTTTGGTTTTCTTTCTTTCCCCCTCTATCTCTGTTTTTCTAAGCAGGAAAGGAAATGAAACTTCTTTCATTGCTGACCAAATGAAAGGGAGAGTTTTTGGGAGAGAGACTGACACAGGACTTTTAAAGTGCACTGTGAGAATTTCACTGAAGGGACAAATCCCTTCAGAGCTCATCCACCCAACCAGAAACCAAAGTGCATTGCCACTCATTAACAAATCCATTCTCCCTGCACATCTATGCAATCAAAACTATCTCCCAATTTCACAACCATATCTTTAAGACAAAAGTAGGTGGCTCAAAAATAGCCAATGATTATCTAATAAATTATAGAAAATTACTTTTTTTAATCTAATAGAGAGCACCTGAAAATGTATTCTTCCTGCAAGATTTTGATGAGGTGCTACTTCATTCTATTGTGCTTGCTGCAATCTGTTTAGTAGTTCTGAATTTCCTTGACCTCTCTGCATGAGGAACATTATTATAAAAGGAAGTATATAAAAAAATCTAAAAGTACTAGCAGACACTTGTTCTGGTTTGAAAATTACCAAATTTTCAAATATTAGTTGTGGTGCTTTATGCCGAAAAAGCTTTTTATTTTGAAGCCGGAGGCAGCTTTCCTAGCAGACCTCCCATATCACTGGACTGTACAGGTGATTGGTGGACAGAGTCCATAAAGGCAAGGTACTTCCTTCTTCTTCCTTCTCTTCTCGACACTATCTTCCTCGTCTTTGGCTGGAACATGTTTTCTCAGACAGCTCCCCTAGGACAGAAAGAGCTCCCCACCACCCTCCGG
>VZRI01009324.1:0-83539 GCA_013397515.1 Upupa epops | reverse complement strand
GAGAGACTGAGAAGCCTCTACTAAGAGAAAAAAAAAAAATCAGAAATACTGATCTCCTAAGTCTTTGTCAAACAGAGAGAGTCTGGAATTCTGTTGTATGCTCCACACTTAATGCTGCTATAGCCTCAAAGAAGAGCCCTGAGCTGATGGGAGCTAGAAGTATGCTAGAGACATCACAGAGTGCTGATGTCTGTATGAGAATTGGGAAAAAGGAACTTTTCCCTTTTCCTCAAACACCAAATGTGTATTTTGTGCTGTATTCCTGCAACAAACACCCCCCTCCCCCCTTTCTGAAAAGTGGGGTGCAAGTGTATGTGTGTTGGTGGCTGTTGGTTATGAGTGTTGATGTACACTCTCTTACCCCAAACCTCTCATTTAAGGCCAAAACTCAATGTATTAGCTGTGTCCTGTTTCTCTCAGACTGTGTGTAAAGGCATTGTGATACAGTCTATGTTTTACCTTTTTGATTCTTTTACTTATTTGGGGATTTTTTATCTTTTCTTCTTGGTGATGGATTCAATAAACTGGTGTCTTTCTAGCAAAGTTGCTTTATTGCCTGTTGAACTCTTGGTGAGAGCTGGTTTTCATGCTACAATTACAGGCACCAACCCAAATCAATTTAGACCCCTTTGCTAAACCATTACAACTGAAAAGTAAGAGGCAGTTTGAACTTGAATGAGAGGCACCAGTGTTAGCATAGACCTACAGGTGGCTTGGCACTTGCCTGCTTGCATGATCAGGGATCAGGTCATCCTGCACTTGAGACTGTTGGCATAGCTCTTTAATATCAAAACAGAGCGCTTGATATTAAAGAAAGAGAAGTGAAGGAAGAGAAATTTCAGTCCCAAATTGGATAATTTTGCTGGATCTCTGGCTGCAATGCAGCACTTGCTTATTTGCAGGTGAATTTAATAGACAGGATGTTTAATGTGGAATTACTTCCCCAAGTGGTATATTTGGATTAAGTAGAATATGTCAGAACAATAGGTTGCTTTTGTACTAATTTGTGCTTTAAAAATTATTAAACACACCTGATATTTCGGGTAATCTTATATATTTAAATTGAGATTCAAACTGTGATTTTTGAATCCTTTCTTCACTGGCATATGCCCATTTTATAACATGTATAATATAGTTATGTATCTTGTGGTTTCTTGATAGTTGAAGCAAGAGAGACTTTTAAATTAGCTATTAAATTATCATTCAGAAATCTGATCATCTTCTAATTTCTGATCAAAGTCCTCCACAGGGGATAAATCTAGTTTAAATGTTCTCTTCTTACTATGATTGTGTACCCACGCTGCAAGATGATACAACATTCCTAGACTTCTCACTGAAATACATTACAATCACATGAGAGGTTTTAGCTCAGTGTTGTTAAATAAGTATATATTTCAAACATACATGTAGTCAAAATTATGAAGGTGTGCTGAGTCATTTAGAAAAGTACAAATAATTGTTGGGTTTTAAACACTTTTAAATGCTAAGCTGTTTTCCTGAGTTTCATCATGCACTAGCACAAATGAAATTCTGCGTTTTATTTCTTCCAACTTATTAAGCAAATATTTACTACCTGCTTTTCTGATCAGTAAACGTGCAATGAGTCTTCTCAAGCTGAAGTGTGTGTGTCTGTGTAATTTCTTCTCTGCTCCCTATTTGTTGCTTTCACTTGCCAGGAGCAAGTGAAAATTGCTGCACTGTGAGCTGCACACTGGTGTCACTACAGCCTGGAAGCAGCTTGGCCATGATGGGTTTGAGAGGAGTATTTATTCAGCAGATGTAAAAAGAAACAATATACATCTGAGAGATCAGGACAGCAGTGAGGTACTCTGGGGTTTGTTTTCTCTTTCCTTCTTTCACTGCTCTTCTTAACATTGCTGCCTTTCCAGCTGACCCCGAAACTTGTAGATCCAGTTACCTGAACTGTGGTTAAGAGTATTTCTCCTCTCATCAACATTATTGTGCAGAACAGTGTCTCTTGTGACAAATAACGTCATACCCATACTGCTGAAAACAGATAACCTGCATCTGCTTGAGCAATGGGGAAAACCTAACCAAGAGAAATGAGAATAGCTCAATCCTTCTCTGTCTTGCAAGATGCTCTGCAGGAATGTTATTTGAGTACCACTTCCTACTGCAAACACCTTCTAGTAATGTTACATTGATGACAGAGCCTTAGCAAAGAATGTTGTCTTCTTCTCATTAATAACATAAATAGAATACATCATAAAACAGAGACTTTAATATTTAAACCAGGAATGCAATGAAATGTGATATCTGAAACCAGACTGAACTCATGCCCTTCTCTTTAAGAGCCTTGTTGAAGTCATTTAGTAAAAGAAAGAGATTCTGAGCCTACAATTGCAAACTCAACATGCAAGTTGTGCCAGGGAAGGTTCAAATTAGATGTCATAAAAATTTTTTTCACTGAAAGAGTGGTTTCATTTTCAATGAAAGAGTGGAACAGGCTGCCAGGGAGGTGATGGAGTCACCATCTCTGGAGGTCTTCAAAAACTGAGTAGATGTGGCCCTGGGTGACATGATTTAGTGGGCATGGTGGCATTAGGTTACTGGTTGGACTAGATGATCTTGTAAGACTCTTCCAATCTTGATGATTTTACGATTCACTCTATGACTTTTCTGGATCACATGTGTTTTTGAGATGTAGTAATTCTTCTCATGATCCACAAACTGTGCTCTGATTCCTGTACTATCCTAGCAGAAATATCTCAATTGCTATGATAAAATTATGATTTTGATACTGTGTTTCACTGAGTGCAGAACAGCATTCAAAATTGTCAGAGCTAAATGCTTTTCAAATATGATTCCTTTCTCAAGGCTTATTGCTCAGTGTGAACGTGACCATTCACCATAGGCATGTAGTCTATTCCTTTTTCATTCCAGCTGCTGGAAAATAGAATTGACGAGCCATGATCCAATGCTAGAGCATAAGGATAAAGATGCCTTTGTCTGTCCCTATAATGGATTAATCTATTCCTGGGCAGGTTCCAGAGCATATTTTCAATAAATTCTCACTATCACAAATTGCCCAGACATATGTAACCCCAAAGGATACCATTAATTTTGCTTTAATAAAATCATAGCAGACTAATTATTTGCTCCTCTTGAGGTTCCCACAGATGGGGCATAACTATATCCAACGTTAAAGGCCAGCACGTGCCTCTCTAAGAAAGGTATTTACTTCTTCAAGGTTTCCTTTCCTCCTTTGTTCTTCTGTTGTCCTTTAACGCTCTTTGAAGTTATTGTTATTGCATACTAATTTAATAAAAATGTGAGAGAATCTGACTGAAATTATAACCACCAAGGCTATTCAGTTGTTTTCCCGTGTAACAACTCTGATTGAAATTCTGGTCACAGCAAAGTTGAAGGTAAAATTTCCTTGGTTTCTGTGGGGGCCTGGAATTTCATCTAAAGTGAATATTGGTTTTGATTTAGACACAAATATCTTATAACAGTTTCTGATTCACAAGTATCGTCTAGCATAATACCACATTAAGCAGGCCAAGAAACTGTAATCTGAAGGATATTGTCAAGCAGAGGCTGAACATATATTCATTTCAGGTACTGTATGCTAAATACAATTTTCTTTACATGCCATGGGATGTCTACCAGAAGATAATGTTATCAGTTATGTTCTGCATGCTGTAGAGATTATCGCTTTCAAGGTAGAGAAGGACAGCAAAAGAAAAAACAATGTAGCAGGAATGAAAGTGGAAGAGAAGTAAAGCAGGGGATACCTTTTACGTGATGTAAAGATACTTGAAAAATACTTGAATCCTTTTCTAACCCAGCCTTCCCCATCCTGACTGACTTTTCAAATAAAATATATGCAAATAAATCATATTCTTTCTTTCTATATTCTGCATTTTCCTATGAACCTATGTGAGAAAATGATTGCAGTGCTCAAACTGAAAACATCTTAAGCTTGATCAGGTAGTTAGCTCTCAGTATTTCAGGAAGCTCTTTGGAATCCAGTTTCCTCATAGCAGGAGGAATTCTCTTAGTACTGCTATCTTTGAAAGACAGACATAAAGCAGTCTAATATACATATACATATACATGTACATGTACATGTACATGTACATGTACATATGTGTACATTTGTATAAAGGCATGCACCTAATTATTCATATATTTACATGTGGGAGAAGAGGAGAGTTTTTTTTCAACTCTAAGCAATTACCCACCCTATTAGTATGGTTTTTGACACTTGATTTTTTTTCTCCATTAATTCAGACCTTGAATACGTATGTCTATTTTTAAATAATCTCGAATTATCCAAAAAATGTTAAATAGGATAATGAACTCATTAAGCATGTATCACAGAACATAGCTCAAGCATAAAACCAGGATATTTACACATATTTCTACAAGTTATCATGAAATGTAGAACAAACCAGGAAGACTAGTGGTAAAGGTGGTTCCACAGGAACTGGGAAACAAGAGCACATTTCATCATCACATTGCAGACGTTTTGGATGCTGCTAAAGGATCTTGCCTCCCTTTACCTCATTAGAAGAGTGATAAAACATCTCAGTGGGAGGGGAGGACAATAAGTGCATGATGAGACTTGTGAGATGTTAGGTGACACATTTAATGGAGGCCATTAATGTATCACAGTTAGATTTTCATGGAGCAAGAGAAAAGTCATTAGTCTTTGTGTGTGGCAGCTGGCAGCAAGTGTGTGGAACAAAGTCACTTTTCCTCCAGGAAAACAGAAGTCCTTTAGTCACCTCTCCATGAGACACAAGAGGAGCAATTATAGAAGCACTCGTCTGAGCGTACAGTTAAAATATAGGCACTTTTGAAGTTAGGCATATTGGTTTTGGATAAAATTGTGTAAATGGAAAAGTCAATGTAAATATTTATTTTAAAATACATTCTTCTTTTTTTTTTTTTTTTTTTTGCTTCTAAATTTTGAATTCTTAAATAGGTCAGGGAAAGAAAACATTCAGAAAACACTTCTATTTCAGGTCAGGAGTGTTCTATTTGATATAAAACCTCTCCTTGGTGAGAGTATTATTTTGGGGGGAAGTATCAGAGTAAGTGGGATTTAATGAAGTGTAAAAGAAAATGATTAAGCTATGTGGAAATTTCCTTTGTATAGAAGGTGACAGAAGGTGTTAATTTCACAAGAAGTCTTACATATATTTGGTATCCTATTATTGCAAACACTTATGGGCTAATAGCAAATATTTTGTTAATTATTACTTCTATTTCAAATTTTAGAGAGGATTTACTCTGCAATTTATTTTTACTTGACAATCTTAGTGAATAAAAATATTCTTTTAAACATTTATAAAGCCAGAAAAAATTCTTTTATCATATAGCTGCTTAATAAACATCTTAAAACTAATTACATTTTCAGTAGCTGTAAGGTAGTATTTTGCTATTAGATAACAACTTTTTTTTTTCCCCAGTATATAATAAAATAAGGGAGTTAAATGGCCAGCCTCTTATCCTGACATAAAATCCTAGATACTCTGAAGCCATAATTTCTGCTCTAAGGATTGTAATCTTGTTGCTGTATTTAACACTGGTGTCACAAAGTCACATCAAGCATGGAAAACCCTTGACAGCTTGGAAGGATGCAGGGTTTGCACTTGTCCATAGTCTTTCAAACCATGACAAACAAAGTGAACTTGTGGGCATCAGAAATGGGCCATTATTGAACTATAAGAATAAATTCACTCAAACCAACATTAGTGTATAGTATCTCACTGACTAGTGATAAACGTTACAAAAATTGCTTCTTGAATTTTCTGAGATAGTGTACTCATAAATACATGCAATTCAAGGGTATTCCCTATTTTTGTGAAATAAGTGGCAATTCTTGGGATTATTTTTTATAAACTATCAATAATAGCAAACCAAAATGGCATTTCCAAGGAAAAGGGGATTCTCAATCTTGCACCTTTCTAAATAGAAACAGTGGTTAAATACAAATCTCTGGCACATAAGACAGCATGCCACGATTCAGAGTGGCATATCGTTTCCAATCTTACACTTCAGCTTCATAGATTCTTTACCTCAGACAACTTGGGAACTGAACATGAGAGCACTGTTGGACAAGGTCCAATGCTTTCCTCTCACCATGATACTGGTGGTCTTTCTTTTGTGTCCTATAAATGCTTTAATTCAATCCTGCGCATCACTATGGAGCTAATTTAAAATGCATTTCTAATCTTATTGATCTCAGTGATACTGCTCTAATACACAGCTCCTTGCTGAATTATGGACTTTGCACCATGATGGCATTAGTGATATTGGACTAAATCCTTTAAGGCATCAATCCAGTAGAGGTCATTAGTCACTGTAGCCTGCTTGAGCATTATGCAGTGGATATGCAGTGCTCCAAATTCTAATCTTAATATGCATAAAACGCACTGCACTTATGGGCATGAAAGAGCATCAAGAACCAGGACAAATGTACTTAATTCACATGTTCCTTCATCATGTCAGTGAGGTGCCAGAAAGGATGGCAAAAATTCGTTGTACTCATTTGGTCTGTAAGTACACTAATACCTCAAATAATAGAAAAGAACTTTACTTCTTCCTCCCAAGGTTCATCATACTTTCTCACAATATATATATCTGGTGCATGCTCAACAGACTTTAGCACTAAAATGCTGTTTTATCGTTCCCAGTAGTCAAACAGTATGAGAAAGATACTCAGTGATGATAAGCAGTGTTAATAACGTTACATTTATATTCATAAGGCACCAATAGACTGGAGAATTACATATGCTAGCTATTAGCATAACTACAATAAGGATTTCATTAAAAAAAATAAAGGAACTGAAGTCTAATAAATTCTATAATTAGCCAGACTGATAAAAAGAAAGGCAA
The DNA here is from genome assembly GCA_013397515.1 of Upupa epops. Taxonomy (NCBI): domain Eukaryota; kingdom Metazoa; phylum Chordata; class Aves; order Bucerotiformes; family Upupidae; genus Upupa; species Upupa epops. Next base: position 76,669 of record VZRI01009324.1, on the reverse strand, counting down.
TTTGATTCATTCACAGAATCACAGAATAAACACTGTTAGAAAGGACCTACTAGATCACTGAGTCAAACAATATGCACAGCCACAAATACCTGAATACCTGATTGATGGAAAAACATAAAATATTCTCCTCCATGCCTGCCACTATAACATGTCATGAAGCATCATGTCTCCACTCTTCTTAAATATCTCCAGGGATGGTGACTCCAGTACCTCCCTGGGAAGGCTGTTTCAGTGCCTCACCACTCCTTCTGTAAAGAATTTGTTCCTAGTATGCAATCTAAACCTCCCCTTCCCCAACTCCCTTCCCCAACTTCAGACCATAGTCTCTGGTTCTGTCAGTCACCAAGGAGAAGAGGCCAGCACCCACCTCTCTACAAGCTCCTTTCAGGTAGTTGTAGAAGGTAATGAGGTCCCCCCTCAGCCTTCTCATCTTCAAACTAAACATGCCCAGCTCCCTCAGCCTCTCCTCACACAAAAACTCCTCCTCCCAATGTCCCCTTTATTCCAAAGAAGTCACCAGAAATATGTATTGAAATAAGAAAAAATATGGATTTTATAAGGGAGGGCATTAAATAATTGTTGGAAATGTTATTAGGGAATTTCAGAACAGAAGAACACTGCTATGTGATTTTACAGAACAGATTCCTTAAAGAAAACTTCTATTAAAATTAATTCATAATTCTTTCATCATGTCTTAAACCTGTTTTTACAGACAAAGCAGCATCATTGCATGAATCACCTAGTGATGCAACATTAGGATAGTAAACAGCCCGTTTTTATTCATTTCATCAAGGGTTAGGGCTGGAAGAAAAGACTGGGCAGGAAGACCTGTGTCAAAAGAAAGGCTAATTTTCTGACCCTTGAATCCCCAGATGGTTGTATCTCAGAGTACTTGTGAATCTTTATTAAGATATTTTGGTTCCATGAACAAAGCTTAAATGGATAAATCCAGCCCATTCTGTGTTAGAGAACATGATTCCCCTGGAGTTACTGAGTTACCCTCTTTACTAGTTACCAATCAATTTTGTGTTCCTTCTAATCAGTAACTATTAATGCCAACCCAGACTGTAGGAAAGTTCTCTGAAGCATGTCTGACCAGCAGGTAGTTAGGCATATTTGTCCTTCACTGAAGGTGAGGAAATACAGCTTCTGTTGGGATCAGTGGGACAGTCCAGGCTATCATTTAGAGTTCAGTTTGTTCTGCTCTGCTGAAGTTCTAAAAAAAATTAATAGGTTTAAAAAGATCTCTTCACAAAGATGAAAAGGCAGATGCTGTATTGACTTGTACCATTCATCTTTTAGTTCATGCAAATTAACTAAAAAGAGAATGAAATATTAATTATTTTTACAAATTGCTGAGACAAGTTGCTTGTTTCCTAAGAACCAAAATGAGCCTATTCAAAATGGGGCTCAGTCTGGTGGTAGAGATATGCAGATGGCAAAGTATTTGTGGTTGGTGTATTGTATAACCCAGTAGTTATGAGGAAGAGAGACAGTTTTTCTCAACTTTCATTTTTTTTCCCTCAAAGATATTAATGCACTGCTTAAAATATTATTGAAAAACAGTGAAAATAGCAGTGGCCACAAAAAATTGAAAGCATACTGCATAGGAACAAACTTGTTTTCCTAGACCATCTTTTCACAGCCAGGGTGCTATCAGACAGCAATATTACTAACTGTAAGTATGAGCAGCTTACAGTGACCTCACTCACTCAATCTGCTCACACAAAAATGACAAAACAGATTCCCTTTCATCTTGTCATCTTCCATTACTGTAGGACTGGAGCTGCATGTATTAAATATGGGTCTGTAATGACTGGCATAAAGACTCTACCAGCTGAGATATTACTTGCTGGCATTAACTTGTGTCCTTTATAAAATGTGAATGGGCTGCAACTGATAAAACACTTGCATGGAAAGGAACAGCAGCCAGGCTGTCCCATCTTATTTCCCATATGTTCCTGCAAATGCTCTACCTTCACTTGTAAGTGTGAACGCACTTATTTACATCTATGCAGACTGCTCTTGGTTAATCTTGTCTTCACTGCCCATGACCACAAAAAGAGTCAGAAGGAATGGGAGATCCTTCAAGAAACAGAGAATATTCTATTAGAAAGAATTAAAAAGTGTGTTTTTAAAGAATTAAAAAGTGTGTTTCTCACACTTCCATTTCCTCTTCTCTCCAAATCTCAGCTGTAACAATGATCAGCTCTTAGTGTCTGCACTTGATTCATCCATAAAACTATCAACAAGACAATGTTTGTATTTCCTTTTATTGTTCTGAATCAGTTATATTGATAATAGCTTTCTCTACCATCATCTCCAAAACTGACTAGGAAAAGAGACTACAGAGGCATCATTTAAATAATTGTTTCATGCAACAGATAACATATACAGATAGCCTATAATTTCTAAGAACAGTCTGCCCTCAGATAGCCCAGTCCTTGAAGGAATGGATTTGAAATAAAAATACTCTGATTAATAAATATGTAATCCGGCTTGAGAAGGAAAGTGGGAAGAAGAAATCACAATCAACCTTAAAAGGACTCTTAAACCGTCTGGAATAAAATTATTTTGAATTATAGACTCAAGCTGGTAAACATATTGAAAAGGGCAGAGAGCAGAGCTCTACCTTTCATGAGAAGACAATTTGTTCAGTGAGACAAAGATTGGAAGTATCACATACTTCAGGGGTTTTAAAATACAGGTATGACCCTACCAATATAAATCCTAGACAAGACGTATCAGCATACAATATTATCCTAAAAGGAGGTTCATAGGATTCAAAAGCAGCTCATCTTATTGGGGAGGCAGCATTCACAGCAGCAATTCAGCTCCCTGCTGCATCCATTGGGTGGGAAATTGAAGAGGAGTGATTATTACGGTGTTGCCATTTATATCTCTGCAGTAAGGCTTACCCTGCAAAACCAGTATTTTAAAGAGTTTTATTACCACAACATCAGAAAGATTTTTGTAGGGTACAATTTTGCTCATACAGCCTTAGTAGAAAAGCCTACTCTTGTGAAAGAAATCCTTCTTTTGCAAGTTTGGAAGATGTAAAAACAGACTTCATTTTAGGCTATGGATATAAATATTAAGTAATTGGACATTTACAGTGTTTGGAGATTGCCATATTACTCTAAGTCAATATTAACTTCATAAAAGAATTTGTATGGTATTTACATTACTATCATGGTATAAATCAATGTTGACAGAAATTAAGCTGACAAATATTTATGTAACTGTTATGCTATGAATTCCAGTATTGCTTAATCCATAAATAAGGTTGTAATTTGTGCCAGGTGGCTAAAATTCAGACAGTCTCTGTCCTAAACCATTTTACTACATATACCAAAAAGTAATTACACACTAGTTTCTAATTAATCTGCTTATTAGCTAGGCTGAGTCTGTATAACAATTTTAACACTGGTAGGAGTTCTCTAGTTACTCTAGCTGCTCACAACACAGGCAGGTCTGCCACAGATGTTTGCTCTTACCCAGCATCATGTCAAAGCCAAGATCAAAACACCAATTTCTTCATAAAGAAAACCAGGTCTAGTTTCACTAACCACCACCACTACTGCATTGTTGTATGTTTCCAAGGAGACTCATTAGTATTTTATAATTTTAAAACTAAATACTTAATTTACTAAACAACCACCAGCTGTATTCCCAATCTTTGATTTTCCCTTTGAAATCAGATCTTTATAGTCTTGACCATTTCTTTTCTGAAAATGGCTTTTCATAACTTTTTTTTACCCTGCTAAGAAAAGGCATTTTTGCTCTCAGATCTTCTGCAGGCCATTTTTAACCACACTTCTCAATCAGATTCATACATTCTTAGCAATGTATCAGTTGTTCACTGGCAAGTCTGACAACCTGTGAATGTATTGGGTGCATAGTCTAGTCTACAACTTGCAGAAAGAAAGATGTGAAAAAACCTCCATTTGTACAACTTAATACATGGCACATTCAATACTGTGTCAAAACCCAGGAATGCTCTTTTGGGCACAGTGAGGGACATTGGGTCTTTTGCTCCAGTGTTGTACCTGTGTCGGGGATCATTTGCATCTGGGTGAACTAGCAAAGTCATTGAAGAGTCACCTTAATCAGCTGGCTGTAGTCCTGAGGGCAGCTGTGAATTCACTGAAACATCTATGGACTCCCACTGCTACTACTAAAGAGTTGCACTGCTGGCAGTGCCCAGCTGATGCAGCATGCCAACAGACATGCTTGCTCTCTGCCAACGATGAACTGTTTAGCTTCTCTCTATGACAATTCCTTGGCCCACCATTTCTGTAAAGATGCCTCTCCTTGTTACTTTTAGTTGATTATAGAACTTAAAGTCTTGTCTAATATGTTTTTCATCTAGTTTATTGGTAAAGAGAAGAAGGCTGATAAGAATGTTTTTTTAAGAGCTTACTTCTGTCATCCAGCCACATCCCCTGCCTGCTTAACTGCCTGCAAATCAGAGTGACTCTGAATAGATTCTCTCCATTCTGGATTAGATCCTTTTCAGTGTTGAACATTTTCTAACACAAACACCAAATGTACCTCAGTGCTTTAATTTTTAAAGGAGATCTGGAGTATTGTGTTCAATTCTGGGCCCCTCAGTTTAGAAAGGATGTTGAGGTGCTGGAACGAGTCCAGAGAAGAACAACTAGAATAGTAAAGGGCCTGGAAGGTAAACCCTACAAGGAGAGGCTGATGGAGCTGGGTCTGTTTAGGACCTGGAAAAGAGGAGGCTCAGGGGTGACCTTATCGCTGCCTATAACTACCTAAAAGGTGGTTGTACTCAGGTGGGGGTCAGTCTTTTCTCCCTGGACACTGGAGACAGGACAAGGGGTCACAGTCTTAAGCTCCATTGGGGGAGGTTTAGCCTTGACATTAGGGAAAGGTTTTTCATTGAAAGAGTGATCAGATTTTGGAATGGTCTGCTCACGGAGGTGGTCGAGTCACTGTCTCTGGAGGTGTTTAAGGTTAGTCTGGATGAAGTGCTGAGTGGCATGATCTAGATGTCACATGTTAAGTTTACTTGGTTGGATTTAGGTTATACTGGATGATCTTTAAGGTCTTTTCCAGCCACATCATTACTGTGATACTGTGAGTTGTTTTTCCTTCTTGATAATGCACCTTACCACGCTTCCATCTAAAAAAAGATGTACTGAAACATTCTATGTCTGAGCTTTATGTGGAGCTTGAATAACAGCAGTAATTAAGAGTTAAAGCTGCTGTATTGGGATAAACAACAGATTGACTTTGTGTATCTTAGCTGCCATTTTTTCCCTTACAGTCTCCCTCATATTTATCTGAAAGTATCCATCTCCACTGTGAACTGTCAGATACAGTCATCCATAAAGTTGCATTTCTTAGCATTCTTTCTGAGGGACTGTCTCTTTCTTGTATTGCTTCTCTCTTATTGTAGTACAGTTACTTGCTTATCCAGCAAGCTGCTTTAAACTAATTAAATTTATGTGCATAATGGACAGCAATCACAGCACTTTTTGAGGGCAATGTTAAAAAAACACAAGGAAGCAAACTTCCTCACCTTAGTCCCTCACTGTTCACCTAGGGCAATAAATTTCAGTTGTTCACATTATCTTTGAACTAAGTGCAGAAACACAATCTAATGTAAGAAGACATGGACTGGAATATTAAGTTATCAGTCTGTTTAAAAACCATACCTACTTCAGAGATGTTAAAAAGAAATCAGCAAAATGCTTTATGATTAGAGGTATCATTTAACATGAACATTTACCTCATATTTTGTTGGTTTCTACTCCTTACAGTACTTGCCTCAGAAAAGTATCTCCCTAGTTACAACACATAGCTTCTCATTAAAAACTAATTATAACAGGAAAATAACAGGGAATAATTCTGATATGTTAATAAATTTTTTTTTACTCTGGGTACAATCCTCAGACGTCTGGAAAACTCAAGCCAAGACTTTGCTGACTTGAGCAGGTATTTTCTGGAAAAATCTTCCCTAATTTTTTGCACGCAAGAAATAGTTCGTCTGGTTTTCACTTGTAACTCATGAAAGACTGAATTCATGAAATTGCAGTTGTGAAAAGGTGCAATAAGCGAACAGACAAGCAACTTCTATATTGCTGCTGTATTAAATTGCTGTTACAACCTTCAGCCTTTTTTCAGGTAATTGAAGTATTATCGGATAGAAGGCAGGCTTGTCTTATTCCATATATTGCCAAGTGTAATTAATATTGAAAAAGAAAAGTAAAAGGTCCCTTCCTTGCTTCCCTTCCTTCCAAGCCTTTGGACAAGATAATAATCTTCAAGAAAGGTAATCAGAGGAGCAGTTGGCAATTGAATGTATTCTCTATAGGAAAGCAGAAGCTACAGACGTGGTGTCACTCACAGTAGTACAATACGTGCAGCATTTCTGCAGCCTGTAATGTAGTGGTAAACCCTAGAGATATAGTTTCTGGAGGAAAAAAATTAGTCTCACATTAGCCATTGAGTAAACTGGCCAGCAAAATAATGACAGTTTGGATCAGAAGGTGGAATAATGGAACTGGGGTTGAATGAGACCGTTTAGTCAGCTTGTACTTGGGAACAAGGCTGATTGCTCTCCCAGCTCAAGGATAAGCAATAAAACAAAGAAGTCTAATGGAGCCTTGCCAAAACTCATCTTTCTAAATGGCAATCTGAAAACTCACTTTACATGAAAATCAATACATCACTGTTCAAGATGAAATACGGTCAATTACCAAACAAATCAAGGCACTTTTTTTTGAACGTGGGGGATTGTGTTTATGGAAAACAAAAATGGAAATAATCTTGAAATAATATCGTATTCTAAGACTAGAGAATGTTTAACCTTTGAAAAGATAATTACTGAACAGGGCAAGCCACTGATTAGCATATTTTTCACTTGGCTAACAGGAGCACATCACCAGACACAAAGGAAACAGTGGTATTATAGATAATAAAAGCTAAGGAAGAGCTTGGGGTTGGTACAAACCCTGTGACTGAAGCTATATTTAACCTGATAGCCTTGTTTGTAGGGCCCTAGACAAAAAAAAAAAGAATCTCTTTTATTCACCAGAAACATTTCCCTGTTTCTTCAGAAAACCATCTCCTAGAAATTCATTCATAAATGTAACCTGCCTCACAATAATTGCATTGTTTGCCATATTAGTCCTAGCAAGAGGCTGTTCAGACCAATTTTAACCGTGGAAATGCTTTTCTAATTCCCAATCTGTTTGTTACTGATGTCTTGTATGTGTTGCTTGCATACAGAAGCTTCTGCAAGAGTCTGATACTTTTGTCATTAAGAATTAGATCCTCTATTAGCTCACATTGTAGTCCTTTTCAGTAACAAATCTGTCCACTCCCAGAAGTGTTCCAGATGAACCCTCTACAGGGATTTGTACAGTGCCTCTATCAATAAAAATATCATCCAGTCTGCCCCATACTTGTCTCTTTTCAGAGTTTCGTTGCATAAGATACGATCCTGCTATGATCAGCTTGTTCTGTTACTGTCACTCAAAGGGCCCTTGCTCACAGCAAACTGCACTGTGGCTTTCAATCTCACCCAGATAAGGCAATGTTAAATGTCACCCACCTCTTCCTCTACAATAATCCCTCTCCCCTTCCATGCTGCTGTCAATCCTCTTCCAGGCCTGGGGCAACAAGCAAGAAACAGATCACATCAGGAAATGGGCAGGGGAGGAATACATCCTTGAGTCCAGCTGAGCCAAAAGGAGAAATGCATGGATCACAGCACAAAGCCCTGAAACAGGTTGCCAAGAGAGGCTGTGGAGTCTCTTTTGGAGATACTCAAATCCCACCTGGATGCAGCCCTGTGCAACACATTTCAGATAGCCCTGCTTTGGTGGTGGGGTTGGACTACATGATATCTAGAGGACTCTTGCAACTCCAAAAATTCTGTGATCCTAAATTGCAGAGTCAGTGCTCTGCTGATAAATTATATTGTTCTCAGAGATAAAGAGTTGTGTAGATTTTTCTGGGGCAGACTGATGTGAATATTTGCTTCAGTGCTGGAATCACAAATTTGTGGGTGCTTTCTGGCTATGCTCAGTTCAGCTCTTTAGGAAACCTTCCTTAATTTACTCCAGGATGGTTTCAGCCAGTGTCTGGCTTTGTTGGTAGATGCTACCTCACAGTATGCACTCCTCCCCTAGAAAACCAACCTGGCCACAAGGGTAGGAACCTGCTGCACCAGAAGTCTGTATGTCCACACAGACCCCCACTTTTCATTTTCTTTCTGTTAGTATAAGGTAAGATGCAGAGATAGATGCTCTTGTTTAGATTCATGCAGAAAGTCCTCTGATGATACATGCTCACTTCTTCCTGACTCCAGATGTTTCTGATAAATACATTTTGGTTTTGTTTCTAATAGGAAAATCTAACTGATTTTAGGGCTTTGAAGGCAGAGGTGAATTGTGTCAAGCCTTATAGTGATTTATAGACGAGACTGTTCAGTTTTATCACTGTCTGGTTAGATGGTGCTTCAGTACGTGACAGCCTGGTTTGAAATTTTCCCTCACCCAATTTTTTTTTTCCTTGTAGATGGCAGGTGTGAGAGACAGAAAAATTACTGGGAGCTTGACACTAAAAAAATAATGATCTATTATAGTGACATCATTAACTGCTTCTATCTGCCTGTTATGAAACTCCAAAATGCATTCCGACAAAGACATCTGATAACATCCAGGGCACGTGAAGAGTCTAGGATAATGAGGAACTGCAATATGAAAATACACAAAAGAGATTTCACCTTTCTTCTGGAGTTAATTATCTCTGACAGAGGACGCAAGCTCAGAAATGGTTTTGCTGTTGTATGCAAGGATTTAATATCTCCTTAAAGAGTCAGGTTTGAAAAGAAAAATAACAATTATCAGCACTGGATTTGTCTGTGAAATTTCTTTAAAGACATTTATTTTGAGTTATCTGAGAATGAAAAGATCATCAGTGAGTGCCATTGGTTCATAGGTGACATAATACCACAAGGTCTGTGCCATTCCTATAAAGATAATCATACTGGAAAAGTTTCTACTCATAGCCCTTGCAAAGATAACATTTGCCTTACATCTATTTCTAGACAATGTAAAACTCTGACATCACTTCCTGAAATAGAAAGCTGTAAAGTAAGCAGGCAGTGTCATTATTCAGCTTCCTAATTAATGAAGTTACTATATTAAGCAGAAAGAAACAATGCCCTAGAAGTTTTTAAACGGAAACCTTCTCTTTTTGGTACATTCATCCATTTATATTTATGTATCATAGAATCATAGAATCATTAGGGATCAGAAGGGACCTTGAAAGATCATCTAGTCCAATTCCCCTGCCACAGCAGGATCACCTAGACCAAGTCGCACAGGAACACAGCCAGGAGGGTCTGTTATCANGGTGTTTTACTTCCTTCATCATCTTTGTTGCTCTACGCTGGACACCTTCCAGCAGCTTGGTGTCCTTCTTGAACTGAGGGGCACAAAACTGGACACAATACTCCAGATAAATTCTGCCAAAAAAACATTTGCCAGAAATTATTTACTGTACCCTCATCAGACGCATAAAGCAATGGAATAATGTTGCTACTGAATGATAGAGCAGCCTTGCTTAGAATGGTTCATTCACTCTTCTCAACTTGTTTCTCTCCCTTCTTGTGTTCACTCTTCTCTTTATCTTCCAGTGACAAACACTCCTGAATCAATCTTTTCCTGCTATGTCATACCCTTGTTTTTCCCATTTTACCATTCTTTTATCTTTTTATTTTGTCTCTGCAGTGTTATTTAGCTTGCTTTGCTGTCCTTTTTCATCCCATTTCTTCTTTCAGAAGTTTCTCTTAGAATTCTTACTGTCTTTTTCACAACTTATCAATCTTCCCTTCACTTTCTCTTATTCACATCTGTCTACATTCATGTGTCTCCTGGTATTTTTATGAAGAATTCACACAAGTTTCAGAGATGCTACAACCAGAACACCCCTGAGGAAGCATCCCTCTGCTCAGTGGGGTGGAGGTTCTAGCAAATAGGTTGAGGTATTTGCCATGTACCTCTACAGCTGCAGGAAAACCTGTCAGTAATTACATTTGTTGTACTCTTTCATTGATGACAACTGGCTAAATATGAGCCCGCAGTGTGCTCTGGTGGCAAAAAAGGCCAGTGACATCCTGACTTGTATTGAAAATAGTGTGGCCAGCAGGAGAAGGAAAGTAATTATCCCCCTATACTCAGCACTGGTGAGGCCATACCTCGAGTATTTGGTTCAGTTTAGGGTACCTCAATGAGAGAAAGACATTGATGTGCAGGAGCGTGTCTAGAGAAGAGCAACAAGGTAGGTGAAGAGTCTAGAGAACAAACCTTATGAGGAGCTGGGGCTATTTAGTCTGAAGAAAAGGAGGCTGAGGGGAGGCCTCACTTCTGTCTACAGCTACCTGAATGGACATTGTAGAGTGGCAGGTGTTGGTCTTTTCTCACAAGTGATGACTGATAAGACAAGAAAGTGTGGCCTCAAGTTGCATCAGGGGAAGTTTCAGTTAGACATTAGGAAAAACTTAAAGGAAAGGGTCATCAAGGCTTTGGAACAGGCTGCCAAGTGAGGTGGTTGAATGGCCATTCCTGGATATGTTTAAAAGTTGTATAGATAGGGTGCTTAAGGATTTAGTTTAGCAATGGACTTGGTAAAGTTATGTTAATGGCTGGCCTTAAAGATCTTTTCCAACCTAAACTTTTCTGATTCTATGGTAGGAAGTCACCAACCTGAAATAGTTTTTTGTGTTAGATTATGGTGAAGTTTCCCCACAATTTATAACTGAGGGGAAAAGACAGCATGGCAGACTACAAACTGTACTCTCAAACAGACTTGCCACTTAAAATAGTTTGAGTAGGTTCCTACGTGTGGTTTGATGGGAGAGAGCATCACCCTCAAGTGATTCTGGGGTGAAATCCCAAGAGATAACTGGAATCTGAACAGGGATGTTGCAGCATACTACAACAACAGCAACTCTTGACACTCTCACGAATCACATGGTTCTGTTACCTGCAGCCTGAGCCCCACCAAAAGCCTGCCCTTTCACTGTCACCCTGATAGTCACTATAAATCTGTTCTCATAGTTTTGTCACTGACATTCTTAAAGCAAATCATCAGCTCTCTGGCATCTCTATTTTGTTTGACATCCAGCAAGACAATGAACCACCGTGACAAATTACTAACATCAGAAATCCCATCAAGGAATATTGTGACAAATAGAAACTCTGCAATTATTTCTTTCATAGCCTTCGACATCTTGTCTGCAAGTGGCATCAATCAGACCATTCAAGATACGAGTAGACAGTCTCTGAAACCCCTTTGAACTCTCCAGATGTGCTCTTATAATGCTTTACTTACAGGGAAACATTACTAATTTTAGCACAGATATTTTAATCTTAGATGATGTTTTGATTTCTTTCTGTTTTGTAGTCATGGTCCTTTCTGTCAGGAGAGAATCAGGAAGGCTCTAAGGTGTGTCCATCCAACAGGAGAAAAAAAACCACAACCTCTAAGGGTTTTACTAACCTAAGGGTTTTACTAACAATATAAATAACCCCATTATCATCAATATTAGCTGCCTCTTATTTCCATTAATTTTATAATTCTTGAAAGCATAGCTAAACCAGATTAGTTACACACAGTGTGCCTGGACTAAGACATACTACTGTGTAAAATCCACAGGGTTTAAGTCTAGTGCACTTGCTGTACCTTTGGCACAAACATTCCAGGCAAGATTCAAAAAAAATTTTGCATTAATTACAATACTTGATAAAGCATTGAAGTATATATTCAACTTCTATAAAAAACAACTGATTTATCCCAGATGCACTCTATTTTTATAGCAACAGTTTTCTTGTTTATTGCTTCAGAATAAAAAAAAAAATGCCATTTTTTTAACCCTTCAGAAGGCCTTCCATGAAGTTTGGGAAGCTGTACAGCATATTTAAAATAGAAAAGCTACCTTCCTTTATGTTATGTCCCAAAATAGATGGAACCTACAGATGATCCAAATAGATCCCAACTTGTTGTATAGTAGTCTTAACAACACAGCTGACAAAAATGCAGCTGCTTTTGAACAGCTCACATTGCTACACAGACCCGCTTGGGACACAAGTATGAGCATCACAGCTCCTGCTTTCCTAAAGCATTACTCTATAGCATAAAAAATAAATAATGAAATTTAATGGATACTTATCAGATTTTAGGATGGAATTGTATTAGTTCACAGACAGATACATTTGTCTTCTGTTAGTACACGCTGCTCAAATTGTGCATAGTGACAAAACATAATAGTCCTGAGGTTATTTATTCGTTAGTACAATTCATGTATTTTTTCAATGGTTCTAACACACTTCTGGTATGCAGAAATGATTAACACTATCAACGATGTAGAGGAGTTAGTTCTAAGACAGGTTAAATAATCTATACCTTGCTAGCCCAAATCTAGGATCCACCGAATATAGTAATTCCAGAATGTTAGGAATATTCCTGGTATTACTTCAATAAATAAGCCACACACTCTGAACATGCAATGAAAATTCACGATGCTGAGTATTGTGATGCCCAGATGACTGTTAATTTGTCTATATATGCTCCCATTGTGGACTAACCATATTTTCATGACATGACTGTACCATTTAATAGCATTTGTAATTTTTAGTCATTTTATACTTTGCAATAGAGAAAACACCAGTGAAATAATGGTGAGTTGCTAATTTTCTCTGTATCAGATATACAAAATCATGTAAACCTGCTTCATGTTTTCACACTTAATTTCCACTGAACTGAAATAATTTCAGACAGTTCTAGCTGCTACTTTCTGTCCTACCATGCTTCTGAAACATCTGCTGAGGTGCCTGGAAAGCTTTGGAGTGAAAAAACAGCCTGCTGAAAATAAAGGGGCTAATACCCACTGTAAGAGGCTTTCTACAGAGATAGGGCCAGTCAATATGTAGATGTTATACAGGCCGAATGGATGCCTTCCTTTCTTTGAATTTATTTCATAAAAAGATGCATAGAATGTGTTGATCTTGTCAAGATTCTTACTTGTGACTATACAACATATATTTTAAAGAGGTAGATTAGAGTGGGTTTTGTAAGTAGGTAGGAAATTAGGTCCCTCAATAATGGCATCTCCCAGAAAGCTTAGCCATAAAATCCGACCTGTGCTTCTCTGCTTGTCAGGACCATCTGACAAAAAGGAAACTAGACGTGATAGGTGGTGGGGAATATCCTACAGTTCAAAGAGATTGATGATTTGAGAACAAGAACTCATGATATGTCTTTTCAAATCTTTGTCACAGTCTGGTGGCTAAACTCATTTTCGTGATCGTGGTCCTGTATCACAGATTGTTTGCATCCATCGAGAAACTACAGTTGCTATGAAGATATCTGTGCTTCGTGATGGGAAATAGCTCACTGATTTTTTTTCCAACCTGTTACAACAGCTGTTCTTGAGGTTGAAGAGATTTTATAATGTGCTAAAATGCCACAGATGACCAGTAAAAATTCTTTATGCTTTCAGTATCAGCTTACACACAGCCTTAGACATTGAGGAATGAACCAAGTCTGCAGTTTAATTGAGTGTAACCATTGTATCTTTTGTATGTTAAAGCATTTTGCTGAAGCAGAGAGCAGACAGAAGCAGTTTGCTGAAAAGTAAAGTGAGGGTGTTCTGAACACTAGAGGTCTTCAAGACTAAAGAAACTGGATCAGAAGCTTTTAGAAGACAATCCTAGCCACAGAATCACTGAAGCTGGAAAGATGAATCTGGAGCTAAGGGAGTAACTCCACTAACTGTTAGTATTTGAGGTGTTTATCCTTCTTATGATCCTTGAGGAATGCATGAAAAACCGGGAACTTTCCTTAGGCTTTACAAGAAAGTAACTGGAGTGTAACTGAAACAATTCAAATTTCTCAGATTTATAAAGTTAGGCCACATTGTGACAGGCAGAGGAGCTAGTGCACTGATATTGGGACACTGACTAAATAGAATTGGAAGCTTCTTAGGCCCATCTCAAAGTTTCATTCAAGCTATCCTTAATAGGCTTTTTTGTCAACCCACCTGGGATCTGCTGATAGAAAAAAAAAAAGGATAAAAAAATTAATTCAGGTTCATGTTCTTTTGTGACTGCTCCTACTGAGCACAATAAACTGACATGCTGCTTTTAATTAGCATTTAGTTAACTGCTCATTTTTGTGCAGAAACTGTGCACCAACTCCAGTGAACACAGAGGTGCTGAACTGAGGACAGTGGGGAGACAGAAGATTGTGTGGAATTACTTGAAAAGCAACCATTTAGCTTCAGTGCTTGGGCTCCATCTGATTGGAAACTGCACAGACAGAAACAATGGGATTTGTATAGGAACCCATTATCGAAAATTCACTGTAGGCAACAAATTTCAAGTAACTATGCATTAAAAACAAATGTGGCCTACCACTATAACACCAGCACAACCCAAACTTGAGCTCAATATCAACATTCAAAAAATGACAAATAACACCTTCCATAGTAAAGGCAGTGTATTTGCATAGCTGTAATTTTCTCAGCATAAATTTTGCACAGTCATTGTACTTGCTATTTCCATTTGTCCTCCTTCCCACCACATCTACTTAAACACAGTTGCTACACCTTACTTCAGCATGAATACAAGACCAAGCTCTGAAATGTCAGTGTGGGTAGTTCTGGGAGAACGCTGGCCTCCTGTGAGCCCTACTGCTTCTTTTGTTACTACTTAGTGCTAGAAACTTTAATACACCATGAGTTTGAAGAAAAATACCTACTTCGTTACCACAGTTCAAAATAGTTGCTTCTTCAAAAATTAAAGATCATCTTGGCAAAAAGAACTAATAACGTGATGGCTGTATTTTTAAATACAGTAACAGGTCTTCTCTACAGACTTGCAGATGTGGATCCAGGCACTCAAGGAAAATGAGCCTACTGCATGTGAAAATTGAACAACTCGTCAGTTGAGGAAATAATGCAGCTTTTTTCTTTTCATAGCCAAACTGAGAAATACCACAATATTGTCTTTTCCTCCCCAAGTTTAAGAAAATATTGATGGCTGTCTTTGTCACACCTGTTGTTACTGGTCAGCACTCTCCAGACAGGAGTATGAACCTAGTGTTGAGTTGTACTAGCCACTGGAAGTTTTCCCATACCCTGTCTCTTCTATCATGGGATATTCAACGACAGAGATTGTGCCATCTTAGAAAAAAAATTAGAGTCCTTCAGACAAAAGCAGTGCTTTTATGCTTTTCAATTCCCGTAAGATACCAGGAAGGTTTTACCATTATTTCCTTATTAATACTGCAATAGGAACTTTGGTTGTGGACCAGAAGCTATTTACATCGCCTTGTGCTGCATTTATGAAAGAATAACAAGGTGGGCCTGTGATATGGGCTTCAGAGTCAAATTCACTGTATTCTTGTGCTGACCTGTATGAAAGCTCTGAAGTTATTGCTGAAAGCCTAGGGGAGCAGTTAATTCCTGTACAAGGCTCAGACGCTGTTTATGTGACTAGGCATCTCCTTACATAATAAATATGCCTGAGGAGACACAAAATGTCACCCACTGCAACACGAAGCATCTGAAGACAGGATCCAGCCTTGTACAAAGCTACTGGAAGAACAGAAGGAATAGTCTGATATCACTGTTGTCTGTAGTAGAGACAAAGGTGAATGCTGAACCCTGAGCTGACTCTCTGTGTACTGAAGCTGTTAACCTACTTTCAAGGTACTGCACAAAGACCTTGATAGTCCTGAATTTGCTAGGGATATCTTGATATACTTGAGAAAGTGTGAGCAACATTAATCACTGAATACACAATATTTTACATGCATTACAAAATGATGTAATTGGGGTGTTACTCTGGATAATCTCAAGAGACCCTTTCCAACTCCTAGCTTTCTACCATTTTATGTCATTTTTGAGTACTGAAAGGTTGCTGGAAATCCACTCAGCATTACCAGGGTGTTGCCTAATTATCATAAGCTTATTTGTGTTATTTTCATAAAATTAACAAAAAAGTGTTGCACTACCCAGAGCAGTAAAAAACTTGTAATAATACAAGGTACTAATCATACTAATTCCCATAAGGTTTTGGCAGGTAATAAATGGGTGATAGATTAATCTCTAGAATCATATGTATATTATGAGCATAATCCTCACTCTAATGCAGGGTCGTAGAATTTTACAATCTCATAAGCTTGCAAGGTTTCACCTGGAACACCAAAACAATTGCTAAAAGCACAATAAATTCTACAGCTAGCCATCTGCTTACCCTGCTGACCTTTCAAATCTTATAAAAACCCAAGCTCATAATTTTTCACTTTATGAATTGCAATTGTTTTTTAAAATACCACATATTCGCAAGGTTATTTTAACTTTACCATGTAATAAAAGACATCAATTCAATTTTATAATATTTTGTGGCAATAGACTTTTTTTTAAACAACTGAGTGCTTTCGCTAGAGCTATTGGGAGTCGGGGGCATTGTCAGTTTTTTGATACAGTGGAAAAGATTTTTTTTGAGTCATACACTTCTTTTTTTTTTGGTCTCACCTATCAGTCCCTATGGGAAATTACACTCAGCAACAGCTTTGGAAGAAGGTTAAGCAACACCAGTGTCTGCTTCCTGTGTTAATCTCTGGTATTGTGAATCTCTGCTTTGGTTTTCAGAAGGTCATAAAGGTTAAGGTTTTCTATTTCTCAGCACTGAACTATTGTATGTTTGCCTGAAATTAGTATTTCTTGCCTACCTAGACAATTAGGAACATAAAATCTGTCTGTACAAGATTTTAACACATGGCACTATGCCAATATTTTTATAAAGCCCCAAACCTATACAGAATGCACCACATTTCTGAATTGGTATGAGTCAGTAAGTAAACTACTGCAAAGATGCTCCCTTGACATCAGCAGATAGACAACAAGAAATCCAAGGCACACCTCAGAAAAAAGTAATGAGCAAATGCCAAAGCAGGGCAAGGACTTCAGTCTGATGTTCTCAGTATGAGATGCACCAGAAGACAGCACCCTGCTAGGGTAAAGCAAATTGGTTCTCTGATGATTTCACTGGTGGGGAAAAAAAGTATTCCATAGTGTCTTCCTCTGACATCTTTAGCAAACTTAGGGAAGGATTGCTCCCTCTGTATACCAGAAATAGTGACATCACATGTGCTTTTCAATGGGGTAATAAAAGAGACACTAGTTACTACTCATAAATACAAGGTGAAAGTAAGTATGACAATTCTTTCGTCCACAAAAGACTTTACATTTATTCTCACCAATGAATAAAAAAAAAATAATTGTAATGCAATCCAAAACCAAGTTTGTTTTTCAAAACAACAAAGAAATTATTAGATTAATATGACTGATTCTCCCCTGCCCTAAGTTTATTTAGAAGCATGTTGTTTCCTCCAGTTTCCTGATAAGATGAAATCCATGCAGTCTGTCCACATGGCTGTCTCCTTTAATAACCCTTGAACTTCTTGGTCACTTTTAAAAAGGGAAAGCTTTCAGAGAAGTGATTCTGCTGCAAGTATAATGAAAAAAAACTCACTATTGAAAAGAAATCCAAATTATTGCCTCAGCTGAAGGAAAGATCTTTTCCCATTCTTGGAGATAAGAACCAGCAAATCAGCACACATGTTGTGTGAATAACAGCTGCAGCAATATGTCCAGCCAAATAAACTGGGGATGCTAGAAGGAGATAGGCTTGCTGCAAGAGGGAGATTGTCAACGAATAACAAGAGAACTGAAGGAAGCTTGCTGTAACTGGCAGTAGGATGTAATTAGGGGACATAAGGCACAAATCCATGGGAACAATTTTTTTAAAGCAGGGTCTGCCCACAAACCTTTTCTTTAAAAAAATAATTAAAATGCAGTACATTTCTTAGTATCAATAGGACATACTCTTGAAAATATTTTGAAATAAAAGGAGAGTTGTGGTGTTTCAAAGAAACAACAGAACTCTTGCTTTTGCTCCATAGCATAATGTGAAGGAAGGACTAGAAAAAAAAATCCACTTGTGGGAGCCATGTAGTTGGTGTGCACATCAGGAGAAAGAGCTCTCATTTAGTTATGATAATTGCCATAGTCAGAGAATTAAGGTAGCCTACTGTTCAGCCTGACAGCACAAAAACTTTTTTCTAACAGATCTGTCACTGTTGCCATATGTTAGCCAAGGACTAAACACAAACTGCTCCGTAAGTATGCATACACTTCCAGGATCTCTCTCAGCATGAGGGAGGATTGACACTGGCAGCCATGGAGAAGAGCATCTGAAGAAAACCACCAGGAATTCTTCAGAAGAAGAAACTGTGGGTTGAATTAGTATAGTTTTTCAATATATTAGTTTTCATCAGTGAAACAAAAAATTAACTGTTGTAGTACTATCCTTTTTTTTGTTACGGTCACTGCACAAGGCTCAGGTACTCAGCTGCAGTTTGTGCTGGTCTCTAGGAAATGCACTGTCAGTCCTGGCAGCATTTTAAGTTATTATTTTACTTGGGGATGTCAATTTTCCTCACAGTAAAAATGATTTGAGACAGTATTACTCTAAGTGATTCTTATCCTACCCAAACAACTCAATGATACCAAGATGAATTCCTAGGAGTTAAGTGAAGTATGCAAGTCTCATGTCATGCAGCACCTGAAGCTGCATTGCATTCCAACTGCCCCATTCTTTATTCTTTGCTCTTCGGCAGTTGGGGCTGCATTAGCAGGAGCTGAGATGTGGTCTTTCCCACTGAGTCACCATTTGAAAATGACATCTTTTGCCTCCATTCAAAATTGATGTATTCTAATGTTTTTCTTCATCTAGTCTTAAACCTAAACATAGGCACAGAAGCCTCTTGTGTTTCTTTCCTACATAAAATAAACAGCAAGCCAGTGCAAAGTTACATAGCAATTCTGCTCTCATCTTTGGGCTAAAATTGTGGCAAGGAAAAAGATTAACTAAACCAGTCTCTTAACCTACACTCCAGCATGGACAGCTGCTCACATAGTGGCTGGTCGGTTGAAGATGAGGTCAGTTAACAGTTCCTTCTGGGTATAGGAAAATATTGTTCATTTAAATTTTGTTTTTCTATAGACTTGCTTCTCTCCAGAACATTCATAGAAACATAACAGACACTTCTTAGCTTTCTGTAACTGTCAAGCATTTCTCCATACAACCTATTCAGGGTGGAACACAAATAGAAGCAGTTTTCCAACCACTTCTCTTAATAAGCTACATGCAAAAACTTCTTCTGGGACAGCTTAGGGAGAATGGAAGAAGCCCTCCAAAGCAGCACAGGAAAGAAATGGTGCTTGAGAATCTTTCTTCAAGGAGAACCCAAAACAGATTAGGGGTCTATTTATGGGCTGCCATGTTCAGTTTTCAGTAAGGAGAAGTGGAGTCTAAAAAAGAACAAATAGTCCTAGAAATTAATACATATCTTAACATCATTAATAAACGTCACCACTATATCCTAAGTATAAATCGTCAAGCACTATATCCTAAGTCACTATGCTCTTTTGATACGACCATTACTGACAACAAGTTCATCTGGTTGTTTTCAAAGACATGGAAAATTGTGTTCTGAAAGAAATATCATTGAAAATTGAGCAAGGAGGGGTTTGAAATCAAGAAGAATGGATACTAATGGTGCAGTAATCAAGTAAATCAAAGGCAACAAGAGCTAAAATGAAAATTATGTGCTTAAATGGGTAGAAAAGGAAACAAATGCCAACCTATGACTGCCCACAATTTTAATTGTTCCACTTTTCATTTGTTCACCTGGGGGAAATGGTAATGTTTGCAGTTGCAATTTATTTAATAGCATGATAGAAACTGGGCTTTTGCTCTTCTTTCACAGTAGATGTGAGCTCAACATTATTCCTAACTTTTATTTCTAAGAAAAGATAACCTCTATTCAGGATGCTAATAATAAAAAGACAGATTGGAAGCTCCACCAGCTCACTAGTGGAAAAAAAATCCTGTGCTGTAACCAAACTGTTCCTAATTGAGGTCATGATTTGAACAGTTGCAGAATGGATTGCTGAGTAGAAAAATGATCTCGTGGCCCATTAGCACTACAGCATAAAATGGGATAAGTTTAACAAGATAATATATTCAGTGTTTGACAGTCTCTTATATAGTTGCTTTCAATAAGCCTCCCTCTCTTTTTCTCACAAGGAGGGTCCCTTTCTGTCCCAGGGGACCACAAATGTTTCTGCAAGAATATTGCAAAATAAACATGTACTCGCACGGATGCTGCAACTTTTAGGCATACAATGACCCCAAAAAAGGAGCTCATCAGTGTTACTTGTGCATTAAGTCCATCCTCACATTTAAGATCTGTGGTGTGCTGGCATGGAACAGACCTCTAAGATCTCCTTTCATTCTGTGAGACACTTGTCAACCCAAATAGTTCAACCACATTGGAATCATTCTTGTTCCTCTCCATTGATATCAGGTTCACTTAATGGAAAAGTGTTTTAAATGCAGAAGAGAGAACAATAACTTTTACTCAACCAGAGTAGAGTTGATTGAATGCAATAAAATAATACCTCGGTATAGTGGGAGTAAATGCAGTATTATAGCTACACCCCTCAAATAAAAAAAACCAGAGACACAGATAAACCAAACCCCATTCTTTTTCTTTCATATTTATTCCACGTGGGCTTCAGTGCATTTTCTACTCTTTTGTCATCCTTCAATTACATCATACTTACACATGGGAATTTATGATATGTAGTCAGTGTATGTAACACAATCTTAAAAGTAAGATTCAGTATAAAATCCTAACTTCTAGATATTTCACTACTATAGGGGAGGAGGAAATGAGAAGAATGGAATAGAACCTGGTAGTGAATTATTATTATTATTAGAAGAAGAAATGCTACTACAAATTGTTCCTGATTCATAGTATAGCTTTAGAACAACATAAAAATTATATAATCCCAAATCCACATGCATAAATGTTGATTTTTTAAAATGCTAACTACTCAACAGACTTAGAAACTTACTTCAGTAAAAATAAATTCTCATACAATCTTCTGTGTAATCCCAGGTTACCTATCCTCTCCATCTCTCAAAGCTGCAAGTTTGACTCTGCACAAAGTATGTTCTCTCCAAAGAGGCCTACACTCTGCAAAAGCAATTCTAAGATCTCTCCACAGTAAAATAAATCACACCTCTTTAGCCCCTTTTCTTTTTTGTAGAAACAAAATCCACTCACTTGGAATGAATTTTTCACTTGACTTGATGGTGAACGAGATGGATCTGATTCTACGGCCCTGCCAGTCTTTGAGGTGCACATGCAGCGTTGCATTTTTCAGCCATACTATACGTATGCAAACACCAAGTATGATCCTCATGACAAACAACACAGGATCATGAAAATACATTCTATCAAGGTGACATGGTCACAGAATTTTTTGAATGTCATTCAAAGTTTCATTTTTACAATATATAAAGGTTTATAAAAATGTAGATTTCTGTACACTGTTGTACTGGTTACTTTACTGAAGTTTGTGGTTGAAGATTTAATGACAGATGAGTAGAGGAATTGGAGAAGAGCATTAATATTCCCAGAATATCTTTACATTATCTGTAAGGACATTCATCCCAAAGACCAGCTGCAAACTTGATTTACATTCCCAGTCTTTAATCTGTAATCTATTCCTGCACTGCACAAAACAATCTGCTGTTTCTTTATTAATGCTTTGAATGGTGCTTGTTCTCTAAGAAATGAAACTGCAAAAATCAAAGAGAAATCTCAAATCTAAAGTCATGGTAGCGACACCAGCCAAGTTAGGAAAAGATAAAGATATGTTAATATCTCTGGGAGGACATAAGTACTCAAAAAAACAGGTATTACTTTCCTCGAGATAAAGCACTGGGCACTACTTACACATGCCTGCATGAGTGCACCTACAAATTTTGCTGCTTCAAGAAAATGTGCCAGGATTCTCTTGAAGAAGTGAAAAAGCAAAAAAGTTTCAGGATGGGGAAAAATTTCTGACTTCATTAAGGTACCCATCTGGTCAGGGCTGTATACTTACAGGCTAATGGATATGACTAGTTAAAAAAAAAAACAAGGACTCTTTGTCTTTCTGGGTCAGATATTCTCCTTAATAACTTTTCTTGCCTTTGGGTCTCCTTTTCTCCTTGTTCTTCTCCATGTTCATTCTTTTCTGACTTAAAATTTAAAACATAGAAGATGGGGAGATATTTCATCTTGCTGAAGTGAAAAGCATAAATCTTGAGGGTAATATCCTCAGATAATTTAAATGCACCAGAGCTGCTTTACCAGAGGAACCTCCAGTGATGTTCCATGGGCAACCTACATCCTACCCTAATTTCACCTCCTTCCTTAGCAGGAGGTTTGGACTACATGATCTCTAGATGTCTCTTCCAAAAGTATGCAATTCTGTGATTTAATTTTTCTATTTATTTATTTATTTATTTATTTGTGGTCAATGGGGAGAGAAGCATTGGGGTATTTGGGAATTCTATACTGTTTTAGTTTAGCTAACTGCACGTAAAAGAGCAGGACTACGTATGGTAATAGATGCTTAGATTAATGAATTGTGAATAGAGAATTGTCATCATGTTTTCTCACTTAAAAATCTGCTTACAGGATACAGACCTGTGGCAAAAATTACCAGGACAACTTGGTGTTTAAGAACACATTAAATCCAAGATGTAAGTTCCCCTGGAATGTGTATGCTTGTGTGAGCAGAGAGATCTTATTCACATTTTGTTTACAAAGATTTAATCTAGAGAGCAAATATGCTAAGGGTACACTTGGCAATTGTCTGTTCAAGGCAGTACTGCATGGGTTTCTGGTTTGTCAGAGTTGTAACAGAGGACAAAAGACTTTTACTCTGCTTGAATTCTTGTGTCTGACAGTCTATTTTCAAAGCCTATGGAAAAAAACTCTCCACTCTTTGTAGAGGCTATAATGGTCCAGCCAGAACCAAGGTAAAAAAAAAAAAAAAGCAGAGGTGAGGCACTCTGAATTAGTGTGTGACAAGCAATTTAACCTTCAGACCAGAGATTTCACTTTTTCACCTAAAACACATGCCCTCCACCCTGGAGTTTCACATGATGAAATCCAATATGTTCTCATCAATTAATACCATAAATCGGATTACAAATTCCTAGTCAAGTGTCTTAAAGCATAACACACTAAAGGTCACACTGACTCTCATTTGGTCAGGTTTAGTTAGTGATATCCTTTTGTATCATTCTAAAGTTTTCTCTGCTTTTCATGCTTCTCTGTAGCAAGTTCTTTGCACTGCAGTAATGAGTTGGCTTCTTCTGATATGTCTGAGGATCTCAGAGTATCAGGTTTTCATAATGTGCTGCCAGGTATATAAATTACATCCTTGATTTAGTTTGTCTAGAAGACCACTTTTGGTGGTCTTGGATTATACATAATTGCAGAAGAAACAATTTGATTGCTACTTTGCATTTGCAATCAGGTTAATTATTACCAAAATGCTTACATCCCTTTCGTTGCTCTAGAAAACAGGAACAAGTATGCAATCTCTTTTCATTTAAAAATAAATACAGATCTTTTCAGAGTACATTATTTTATGTGGCCTCTAATTTGGTGTTATTACTCCACACTGAAAACCAGAACATGGTAAGATTGACATTAAGCATGGAAAAATCTAAGGCAGGGCTGGAATGCAGACTCACGTGCACGAGTAAAAAGCTTTCAGTGTTTGCAGACTCTACAGGTATAAGTAGCATGGATGTACTTAGGAATGTGCATGGGATACTGAGACTTAGGCTGTTGGAGTCTCCAATATAAAAAAACAAAAAAAACCAAGACAAAGTAAAATTGAATACTTCTTGGGAACATATAGTAAAAAATAGCATTACTTTACTCTTGTGTGCTCCTACCACTCTTTGTAGAGCCTGTATATTAGAGGTGGAAAGAAACTTAGAGAGTATCTCCATAGCTGTGTTACAGGTTCAGTTACGTGCTCTCTCTTTCAGCTGTTCTTCACTGTTTCATACTGATTTCCTTCTGGTTTATTTTGTTTACAAGTTTGTCAAAATTCAGCAGTAACTACAGCCATTAATGTGACCCAGAGGTCGGGAAGGCAAAGACACATTTTCCCATCAGATTCCTGCTAGAAACTGTATGAGAATAAACAAGGTAAGAAGAGTTTGGCATCAATGCAGGTTAAAGTTAAACACCGGTCTCAAGAATGTCAATTAATGCTCTTTGATTGAATAAAGTCTGTCATTATATTGTTAATTATTTATCTCATTCTGAATTTTAACTTTAGATGACAATGTGTTGAAACTACAACAAACTTTCAAGTTGAAGTAGGAAGTTTGCATTCTAACCCAAATAATAATCTGGTTTTGCTACAAAGATGCCCTTGCATAGAAAGGCAGGATAGCTTGAAATCTTCCAATGGGCTTTATTTGAAGGGCTTAAAATAGCATCTCTAATACTGTATACATTTACAAATATTCCAGCACTGACTTCACTTCCATACTCCTAAAACACCATTGGTGTCTTCAGATGGAACACAGAGCTGTGTATCAGCTTCCTGTGCTTCCCAGTTCCCACAGACAATCTGCAAGGTGAAGCTGGATTTTTTAGGTGCTCATAGACAAGGCAGTTTGGGAAGCTTTCACTGTCACCAGATGAGTGTATTATAACTCTTGTCATCAGGATACCAAGGAACAACTTAAGGGAAAAAAACCCAAATCAAGGGAGAGGTGATAGATGATTCTGAATGCTTTATATCACAGATATTCTCTAACTGTCATCTTTTCCAGACAATATTTGAGGACTGTGAGGATGGATAGTATCAGGCTTTTAGTACAGAGGGGACAAGGAAAAGTATTACCACAAGTAGAAAAATATTTCTTCAACAATAACTGAATTAACTTGTTCCTTCTCAGTAACCATATATGTAGGAGGCCCAGGTAGCTATGATGTGGTTGCACACCCTGGATGCAACTATCATGATCTACCTCAGTCTCCTTAAAAGGTTATACTATAAGCTGACCATGGAGCCTGTTGACAGAGCCAGACCAATTACCAGGTACCATCTGTCCTGTCAGCCTATTACTGAAGGTTTTAGCTCTGCCAGCCAGTTGTAAGATGATGTGTATTGTCTGTAGATAAGGAACTTGCTTAAATACAGGCTGCACAAACAATAAAGCTCTCTCCCTTGCTTGCTCCCCTGCTGACACTCTGCTGGACTCCGACTCCTCTTGAATCTTTCCTCATGTAGCAACTTGATACCACTTCTCATATCCATGCCATTGCTGCCATGAATTGGTTACTTTAAATGGATCCTCAACTGTCTTAACACAAGAGAAAGCAAATTGCTGGTAAATGAATTTTGTGTCAGCTAGACTAATTTTTTGTTTAAAGTTGCAATTATTTTTTCCAGCATCCACATATTCTCATGTAGCTTTTGCCCCATTTAAAAAGCATCAGCATATAATAATATGCATTGCAAGAGGTGTGATACAGCAATTTGAGACAGGATAAATGATTTGGCTCTTATTCCTTTCAAATTCATTCTCTGATGATACTTTTAGTGTGGTTATCCAGATCAGACCTTGCGCTTCTGTATTTTGTAGAACTCGGGTAGCCTTTCAACTGTCTGACCTCTCAATAAGCCATGTTTTCTCCAGATGCTAAAATTGAATATAATTTCACTTTATTAAGTATTAATAAACTGTAAACAACATCATTGCCTATTCATGGCAAAGTGCCTGAATTAAATAGGACTCTTAATGTATCTCCTATCTGTATTAGAGCTATGTAAAAGCAATTTGCCAAGCCTATTGGTAATAAAAACAGCCTTTTTCATTCATTTGTTTTTAAGTTGCATATATTGCCAGAGAATATTTTCCTTACCATAAGCAGTTGCCAATACAAGTCTTCGTAGTTACAATACATTAAATTACTATCTGCGTTTACCAGGAAACTACTATTTTCCTAAGCAAGATTGTCAACTCTCCTTCTTTAGATGCTAAAATTCTAGAATAAATATTTATGAAGGCAATGCTTATCTCCACACTCTAGTGAAAAATACCCAGTGGACAACTGATGCAACGGAAGTTTTCCTCTGTGCTGCTTTTGCATGTCTGATCACTTCTGGAAAAGATCAACTATTATTTATATAGTTGCCCAGGAGATTTATCTTTTTTCACCTGAACAGATGTTACCTAGAAAACCTGGAAGAATTTCATATCAAATGTTTGTATTAATATTCACTGTAAAAAAGACAACAGTAACTCAGTAAATATCCTTATTTCAGGCATACAAATTGTAATAGTTACTAAGTTCATTTATTACATGTCTGTAAAGATCAGACAGATGTGATAGAGTCTAGTTCTGATCTAACTTTTTGTGGATATTTTAATTTGAACCCTGAAAATTATGTCACCTTCCTCTTCTGTTTCAATCGAGGAGGCACAACTACTTTTTTTTTCAAAACTTAAGTTTAAACTAAGAACATAAATGCTCAGGATTTTAAAATAGGTCCCAAGGAATCCTACTCAGCTAATCTAAAAGTATTATGCTACACCATAAGTAGTTAATACCATTACTACTATGTGCATTTACATGGAGTCTAAACCAAAGGATGTCCAAGTAGCTGAGAATCCATGTCAGGATATCATGCCATAGATGTTGGGAGACCTATTAACTTTTCTTATTGTGCTCTAGCCTCCCATGAAGAAGGGGAACAAGGTTAGTGCAGGGTCTGGAGAACAGATCTTATGAGAAGCAGCTGAGGGAGCTAGGGTTGTTTAATCTGAAGAAAAGGAGGCTGAGGGGAGACCTTGTCATTGTCTACAACTACCTGAAAGCAGGTTGTAGAGAGGTGGGCATTGGTCTCTTCTCAGGGTAACAAGCAACAGACCAAGAAGAAATGGTCTTGTGTTGTGCCAACAGTAGGAAAAACTTCTACATGTAAAGGATTATTAAGCATTGGAACAGGCTGCCCAGAGAGGGAGCTGAATCATCATCCCTGGATGCATTTAAAAGTTGTGTAAATGTAGAGATTAAAGACATGGTTTACCAATGGGCTTGGTAGAGTTAGGTTAATAGCTGTACTTAATATTAAAGATCTTTTGCAACCTTAATGATTCTATCATAAGTCTAGGGATGAGCTGAAATAACACATCAGTTACACTTCAATTCAGAAGCACAGCGAAGTCTTTCTTCCCTCACTATTTAATAGTATTATCACAGAGGTGAATTTTCCATTATGTGTTTCATGGATATTGTGAGAAAAATATCTGGGAACGTATTTTGCTCTACCATGAAGAAAGAATAAAAGACAAAAAATAAGACATAGGACTAATAACTAGAACATACTCTGTCTAAAGAGTAACAGGTATCTTCCCATGTTTAGATAGCTCTACCCAAAAAACCAACCTTACACCAACCTTGAATGCAATAATAAACCCTAAAGATAAAAAATATAATTTCAACTCCTTGTGCCACTTTTCTGAAACCATGGGATCACAGAACACTAGGTGTTAGAAAGAACATCTGAAGATCATCTAATTCATGCAAATTACAGGAGGTTGCATAGGATCACACACAGGATGGTTTTGAATATCTTCTGAGAAGAAGACTCCACAACTATTCTGGGCAGCCTGTTCCAGTGTTCAAAATGAAGAAGTTTTTCCTCATGTTCAGATGGAATTTTCTGTGTTTCAGTTTGTGACCTTTACTCCATGTCTTGTCACTGGTCACCACTGAGAAGAGCTTAGCCCCATCTTCGTGACACTCTTCATTTAGGTAGCTACATTTGATATACTACCGGTAAGATCCCCTGACTTCTCTTATCCAGGCTAAGCAGACCCAGTTTTATCAGCCCACCCTCATAAAAGAGCTCTTGGAGCACATTACTGCTTAAAAGTTGAGCTTCAATCACTAGTACAGCATGTGGATTGCACTGAAGATAGCCAAAGTTCTTCCTACAATGCAGTTGCTTTGTTAAATAATGAAATTTGTTATCTGCATCTTTACCCACATAAATATAGGTGCTGATAATGTAGCATTATTTATGGATAACAGCTGTCATATTTCCCAGCTGTTTCCTCGTTGCCTGGTACAACATATGTTAATTTAAACTTTCACCAAATGTCATGGATTGTTTGCAGGGTTCCAGCTGCAACTTGGCAAATTTTTTCTTTAGGTTTCGGTTGGCTCTGGCAGTGATTACACAGACAGCCCACAACAACATAAACAAGTCTTGTGCGTCTGCTGAGCTGTTCATTAACTCAGCTAAGTGAGTGTTAGCTAGAACAAGCAGAAATGGATATGAAGTACCTCACTTGTCTTCATTTTCTGAGGTATTTTGGGATGTTGTTAGTAGAGAAACTGCAGGGGACACTGGAGTCAAAGAAATCTTTCAGGAAAAATGCATTTTTTTTCTATAATTTCCTCACTGAACATGAATAAAAATGAGTTAAACCTACATTTCTAAATAAATCATATTCCAAATAGGATCTCAAGTGAGGTCTTAATTTTGCAAAGACAACCAAAGAAATACTAATTGACTTAAAATAGTAGGACTGGTTTTTATGTAATAAACTTTACAGTCGATAATAATATGCAATAACAGAGAAAGAGAATTTAAAAAACACAGTAAACTGAATATTACAGTCTGAGCACAATTTTCAAAGCATTGGGAAAAACAGTAGCAATGAATAGTCTAAATTAGAAAACTGAAGGTGGAAAAGAAAACAGGGAGTAGGACTGACAGGACTAGTGAGGCACATTGCGTTTCTTTCTCATGGGACATTTGATCAGAATAAACACCATCTATATGATGAAGACAAGGGCTGATAAACAGAGGGGAGGCTCTGATTTTTTTGTGCAACAGCTTATGCCGTTCTTTTCTCTACCATGCTGCTTCCTCCACAGTGAGACACTGGCATTTCTTTGAAACATATGAACAGTAAAAGCACCTCCTGCTTTCTTTTTCCCCTATGTTGCCACCAGAGATGATATTTAAACTACACTAAAGGTCAGCCTTGGCAGACAGAATAACTTATATCTGCTCTTCAGAGCAGGATCAGGATCAATATACAGAAATGGAACTTGCACTTGTGTCAATGTATAAATGATAAGATGATGCCAGCACACACAATACAAATATTGATCGATTTAAATATGTGGGTAAATGGAAAAGGAGAAAACATCATATCTGATGACAAACTGACAAAGAAGCTGGCAGCAAATAAAAATGGATGTTGAGATGGGAAATCATTCTTTTTCTTATAATTTGTATTACCTCTCTGACTTCTCATAATATTTTCAAATTACATTGTAAACTTATATAAAACAATTCATATCTATATATAATGTTTTCAATCATTGTGATATAGAGCTTCTGCCAAAGTAAAGGAGAGCAGAGAAACAAAATTCCTACTAATTATACTAAAATCAAGACATTTTCTGTTACAAATAAGAAGGCTGAACATCCAAGTTATGTTGTGCTCTGCAGCCTTTTAACTGATAACCACAATAAAAAAATAGCTACTAGAGGAATAAGAGGCTTCCCGTTCAATTTGGGCAAAACAATGTTCTTGCATTTGATACAGGCCTTCAAGTTCTTCCTGTGTGGGTGGTTTCTAGACCAGCCTGTGTGACTAGCTGTGAAAGGCAATATGCGTGTGTGTACCACATCAAGGGACAAAATGTTCACCACTCCCTCACTTCAGATTGGGACCTTCCTCCACTTTCTGCAGTATTATGGCATTTTATCTTTCCTTCAGTAAGGAGGTCTGCCCTAAGTCACTGGTGACCAACAAAGAGAGAGTCAGTATCTCTTCAAAGGGTTACAGGTGTCTCCTACAAGAACAGTTCTATAAATGCTACTAACTGCTTTAAAGTAAAGCCCTCCCATTCAGCACTGTACACAGTGAGTAGAGAGCTTAATCCTTCTTTTGCAACAGCACTCGTCTGCCAAAAGTTTCTAAATTAGTAGAAGGCTTCTAGCTTGTTGATATTCTGCCGGCTGACACAAAAATTAAATTTCACTCAGTTGAATCAGTCTTGTTTAGTCAAGGGCCATTTAACAATTTCTTTAAAAGCTCGATTGCACCACCACAGTTAAATGCAACAGCTTATCTCTGATAGAGTTAGCATGTCCTTAATATTGACTTAATCCCTGAGCACAAAGCTAAATGAATTGACTTCCATCCTGAAGACCAAGTCTGCTGAAATGCTATCCTAACCTTTGCCTAGCAGCTTCAAAACTTGGAAGACGACTTTTTAAAAACACCAAGCAGTTCTGCACCATGGCTCATACAGAAGTATGTGATTTTCCACATTCAAATTGCTCTCTGCAAGCACAATGTACAAGTTCATCGAAAGTCTAAAGCTCTCTTTTGAAAACTTGCCTTTAGTCTGTACTCTACATGTGGCAGCACAAGTGGAAAGAACACAAGATTTTGGATCCAGTATAGAAGGTATGCAAATTTGCTGTGAGGAAAGGGGATAACATGTTTGGTAATTTTCTTGGAATTTATCTTCATCACAGATTTTCGATAGCACTGCATTAGATGGGTCGATGTTACACTATAGTGCCTTTTCCATAAAATCATGAGCTGCCTGTTGAAGTCTACAGTATTCACTCTACTTTTCCCACTTTCAAGATGTAACATCTGAATTCTCCATAAGAGAAAACAGCTGGGGACAATGTTCCATCAAACTCCATACATGATTTGATGTTTCCTGTCTTCTAGTTGTTGACAGCTTTCAAGACAAATATAAAAATCAAAGAGACACAGGGCCTCCCATTTCACACACATTTGTTTCTGCTTCAGTGCTGGACTTTGTATTCATGACTTCTGCATTCATGTGCACAATGAAAATATTACAACAAGCAAAGCAAATAAAGTAACTGAAAATGAGGTACGCTTGCTCCTAAATAAACATCCCTTAAGATGTAAAGCCTTTTTTCCAGATCAGATAGGTCCAAAGAGATAGTAAACTTTTTCCAAGCACAATGGAAAAGAGGTGAGATTTTGTTGATACCATCAGTAATGAGATAAAAATGAAGGCTGAGAGAATTTGCTTCCACTAGTGTCCACAGCAGAGGATTTAAAGAGATCTTGTGCTGCCCTCACAGTACAAGCCAAACCATTACAGTCCTCCTGCTATAGAGTACATATTTCATTAAAGTAATACATTAAAAATTAATGGAATTGTTTAATATTTGGTTACTTTATCAAAATACCTTTTATACAAATCTCAGTGCAAGTATGCATATGTTCATATGATAAATTATTCAAAGAAAGTGGTTACTTTCAAATAGGCTATGTTAAAAGCACTTGCATCCTCAGCATGTCTTTAAGGCTGCAGACTACAGTATGGGTTTCAGAAATACATCTTAACTGCAAACTTATTCTAAAAATCACAGTCTGATAGAACAAGCAGGCACGAGCATGTTAGTAGAATGTAGATCTCATTATCAGGTCATCAATATTCAGTTGAGAAACAGGAAAAAAGGAAATCAGTGACAGTTTTAAAAGCTGTGTGAATGGGGAGGGAAGAACTTCTGAAGGAGTGTGTTATTCACATTGTGAAGGAAGATGATTTTCTTGGGAAAGCAGTGGGTGAATTTCCTTGAGTGTGTCTGGGTGCCAGGTGTCAAGAATATCTCCACCTGACATCCTTCCACTGAAAATCTGTAAGATATTTCACAAAATACTGCTGGTTAAGAAATTCTACCATGATTATGTTTGGAGTACTTCTTACTAGTACAACTGAAAAAAAGAGAGACACACTGTGACTAGAGATATTTCAACATGATGTCCTATGTCTGCCAAACCTTCTACACCTTGCCTGTCTTGCGCATTATAAATAAAGTATTACATTACTTTCATCTGTTGAAACTGAACTACGTGTCCTTTTGAACTGCCCAGGCAGTTAATTCTGATGGCCAGTCTTACTATCATGAAGGCTACACCTCTCTGTGGCAATAGTCAGGCATGGACTCCACAACTAGATCCAGCGAAGACAATTTATTAAGCAATATGCATTGTACATAAATCACAGGGCTGTCTGTCCATTCTAGCCTTTAATCATTGGACACAGAATCATAACCTACTTGTTTGTCTAAATGCTGCGTTTCTTCAAAGACAAAGCCTGATCTCATCGAGATCAAGCCTGCGCATGTTCCCTTCGAGCCCGAGCACGTTCTTTCCCATACCTCAACATTTTTTCTTGAACCCAGAGCCCTCTCCATAACACCTACCACCCTCTGCTTGGGGCCATTCAATTCATCCAGAGAAGCTGCTTAATGATGGATCACTGACAACAGTGATCAGAGCTCTTCAGCCAATGGGCCCATTGGCCATTATCTTCTGCTGAGGTTGCTGCATACTGAGTTTTCAGTATATGTTATAATAATTTTAAATATTACTAAATATTAAATAGTACTAGGCAGCACACTCTTGCCCATCACAACACTCTAATCTCTATAGTTGCAGAAGCTGCTCCTTAATATTGCAACCTCTTTTTAGGGCACCAAGACAGTCTCTGGATTACTATGTTGAGTACCTGACAATATATATACACTAAATAAGCTTAAATTAATCTAAAATAATAAGATGAATTCTGAAACTGAATATTTATTTGCCTTGAATAACCAAGTTTAGTTGAGAGGTGTTCCTGCCTATGGCAGGCAGGTTTGAGTAGACGATCTTTAAGGTCTCTCCCAGCCTATGTCATTCTACGATTCCATGATTTATTTTGAGTCAAATGAGAAAATTCTGCTAAGCCTAACCCTTTCTTTAGTAGAAAATCAATTATAAAAAGACTTGGCCTTAAAGGTAAGAAAAAATTGAGAAACAATTTAAAAATTCAAATATATTTACATATAATTACTATGAAGATACAGACCAAATATATTTATTATTTATAACATGCTATGCACTCATTTAAAAAAACTGGCTCAGCTCTAAGGAATAAGTTCCTCACTATGAGGATTGTGAGACAGTGGGAGTGGTGGATGGTCCCTCACTGGAAGTCTTCAAGGCCAGGTTGGATGGGGCTCTGAACAACCTGGTGAAGTAAGAGGCTTCTCTGCCCATGGCAGGGCAGTTGGAACTGGAGGATCTTTGTTTCTTCCAACAGAAACCATTATGGTTCTATAATGCTGTTTTTTAAGTAATAGACATCTAGACACTTCTTTCTCTTCCAGTATCTGGAACCAAACTTCTGAACCAAAAAATTAATGTCCTCATATTAAAGGATACATCCATCTATTTACCTGATAACTCAATGAATGGAGTAATGTTTTTAACTTCCACCACACCATGTGGCAAAGAGGTCCACAGTTAATTTCACACTGAAGCAAAACCTCTTTCAGACAAAGCAAGTAAACTTGCATGGCCAAACAGTGATTCAGATCAGAGTCCACAAACAATGGCAAAAGAGGGAGTAAGACACAGTTAACCAAACATGAGAATATATGAATTGTTATGTGACTTTATGTGGAAGGTATAATTACAGCCTTATTGTGTCCCAAGTTGCAATATAATTATTTTTCAGCTTTCTCCTCAGGATTTATTTCTCTATAGGTGAGAAATTCTGTCGTCTCCAACAATCCCCTTACAGATTGCCATAAACAAGTAATTTCAGGCCTAATACCTCACCCCATTTTTCCAGAAAACCTTTGCATTGAGTATTCCACTCAAGAAGCCAGACAACTCCTGGAAACAGCTTAGCCTTCTCTTTTTCCTTCCTAAATTAATGGAGTTCTAATAATTTCAATATTTGTGAATCTCATCTAGGGTAGGATGCTTCACCACTGAAAGTCTTCAAGGTCTGTTTGGATGAGGCTTTGAGAAACCTAGTCTAGAGAGAGGTGTCCCTGCCCATGGCAGTGGGAGTGGAACTAGATGATCTCTGAGGTTCCTTTTAACCCAAATCATTCCATACTACTATAATTAATTAACCAAACACTGAGTTGGTTTACTAGTTTAGCATCACATTAGGACTATTTATTTCAGTGTTCTTTTATGTTTTTCCTTTTAACACTGTGTGTAAAACAGAGGGTTTGAGGATGAATTACTTAGCACTCTGAAGAAAATGGGCTTTAAAATCTTCTTGGGGACACTGACTGTAGTTATTATCCTGGAAAAATTCTAATCCAGCATCTGTTGTCCTGTGTGTTTTACTGTCTAATGATGGGATTGTTTACAGCAAGGTTTTCTAGACTTTTTGATTCTATTTTGTTTATTTCACTCAGGAAAAAAAGAGGAAACTGAAAAACTTTGTTAATATTTAATGGAAGAATTTGTGAGTTTTTGACAACTTAAAGATTATTTCAGGTTGTCCAAACTGCCCTCCTCAAAAGAACTATGATATTACAAAGTAAGAGGTGAGGACATGTGGGAAAAAAATAAATTACATTTTTGTTTCTCCAAACTGCCTATAATCTTGTATAATTTGACTGCTTTGGGACAGGAGTCCTAGCCCATTTCCTTTCTAGTTGTTGTCTACAAAAATGAAGCGATGACTAACTCCACAGAATATGGATTGGACTTGATCTTAACATTCTCTTTCAACCAAAGAGATTCTATGAAATGCTAAATTTCAGGAATGAACACAGAATATGCAAAAAAAGAGGATACAAATTATTTGCCTTCTGTCCCTTTCCATAAAATCACGGAGTATCAGAGATTCTTCTGAGAGTAGTTATGATAGCATGACAGAAAAAAACTGCCTTTAGTAGGTCTGCAGTTCAGGAAAAAACTGCAATGTTTAGTTGCTTCAGAACAAAGGTGGCCCACATGCCACATTCCAAAGCCCCCTCAGTTGAAAATGGTGATGGTAACTGCTCAGGAACGAAGGAAACTAAGACTGCCCACCCTAAGGTCATGCTTGGCCTAAGAGCAGGCCAAGCACACAAGGTACACACAACTGAGAGCAAATACTCATGCGCAGAAATGTACTGGATACAAGGTTACACTGAACCTTTTTCTCCATGGAAGAAAGCCTTTACACCACCTACTTTTCTCTACAACGCTCAGGACAACACCAGTGCATAAAAGAACTGTTGAAAATGCCTTTTTATTCTTGTCAAGTATCTCATAATTTAACATTTTGGTTCTCACATTTTTATAAGATTGGTTCTTCTCACTGCCCTGTCTGAGTATTGTAACAAATACTTCTTTATTCTTGAAACTAATCCCTTAATCTTATCACAAAATTCTTTACTTAGTTGCAACTCAGACTCCTAATTGTCTCCTAAACAGCATGCAGATGAATGTAAAAACACTAGAAAAATCAGTGTGGTTTCTCTCAGACAGGCAACGTGTACAACCAACAGCCCCATCTGCACCACAGAGCTTAAAACCAGTATGGAGCTCATCTTCAAAATCTGCCACAAGCAGGAAGCACATCTGCACAGGCTGCAGCTGAGGGCAAGATCCCGTCAAGGACACTTTTGCTACTGCTATTTGAGAAATCTACATGAGTGTCAGAAACATGGCACGGGGACAGAGTTTAGTGTAGATGTTTGGCAGCTCATTGCTTTGCTTCAGAAACAGTTTGTAAGTTCTGTAATTTTCACTGGGCAATCAATGGGGGGTTTGTTTTGATTTTCTCCCCTTTATTATCACAGTGTGTTGGATCCTTGAAACAGGTTGCTTAGAGAGGTGGTAGAGGCCCCTCCCTTCCCTGAGACATTCAAGGTCAGGCTTGATGGGGCTCTGAGGTATCTGTTCTAATTAGAGATGTCCCTATTTGTTGTAGGGGGGCTGGACTAGGTGACCTTTGGACACCCCTTCCAACCCTATGATTCTGTGATTAAGGTGTATGTCTTGTAACTAGTTCCAAAAGAGTGAAAAAAAAAGTGGAAGAGAGCAGTAGAATAATATAGGCCACAGTATACTGTGGGAAAGTATACTAGAAAGAGATGATCAGGAACAACTCTTTTATGCTACTTACTGCATTTACAGAGTCCAAAGCCCAACATATGTGACTGTAAGGAAAATAATTAGGCCTCCTCTTTCAGTTCACCAAATCTGTTAAGTACAAATATACAGTCATATTACTAGAAAGACTCTCGTGCTATTTTGTCCATTAAGCTCATATTTTTTACAAGCCTACTTGAAAGGAAGGAGACACTTGTGCAAGGAGGTATTTATGTCAAGATTGTATTTAGTATTTCAAATGGGTTGCTTTACTATTACAAATTTGCTTTTTATGTGGGTTAGGAGCAGATTTTTCGATTTCTCACAGAAACCAAGAGAAAGATCAGGCTTTCAGGAGATTACAATTTGCACAATTTTAGCCTTCAAAATGAGAGTGGCACAGGGTGCTTTTTGTTTCTCAGATACTTTCCGAATGAGGGAAGAATTAGTTGCTTTTCCCTCCTCTTTACTCCACGTAGGTTCAGTGACCACTATAGGTAAATGGGAAGAAAAGTATATAACAGTCTCAGGTCTTGTACCAAGAAAAAGTGGAATCCAGCAATCTACATGCAACAAAGAGGGTGTTGGTGCCTACATGAAGCCTTATGATTCTCATGTTTCATCTTTCAAGTTATCTGTATTTTACTAAACCATACTAGAAACCTTTCAATAGTGTTCATGTGAAGAATAATACACCACTAATTCCAAGAAGAATTTGATAAATTGAGCCAAACATCTGCAGAGCTAAAGACATTTAAACACCACGAATGAAACTAGACTCCTTAAGACATGCTTAAGGCTCTAGCACACTCCAGGCCTTTCATGGTTAACCTCAGATTCCAAGTCCTGTAATGGTTTTGAAGAAGATTACAAGATCCTGAAATCAAACCACTAAAAAAAACCACTACATGCACAGAGGGGAAAAGTTTTGAGAAGTTCTGTAGGTTACAGTTGCCAGGGAAACCACTTTGCAGCAGCCATATGGTCAGAAAATCCATTTTCTTTGTTCTCTGGGGAAAAAAAAAAAGGTATTTCGGTGTAGAGTTTAGAAAAGAAGCCAACATAAATGTTACAGACCAGGATACTTGCACAGATACACTTAATCACTAATGAGAGAAGATAAATGACTTGCTAAACTGAGCTGCAGAAATCCACTGCTAGCTAAAATATTAATATAGGGGATGCAAGTTCCTTTTTGCTTCATGTTAGTTCTTTGCAACAAGCAGCTTCCCTTGGTATCAAAGCCCTTTACTGTGGGTGTGAACTCTGTAGAGTGAAAGATGATCCCAGCATTGGCTCTAATTTTCTTTGCCTTGGATTCTCTTGTTGCCCTGTGCTTTCAACATTGGTACTACTGCTGTAGTAGGGACCACAGTGCATAGATGTGCTTTTTAGCAACATTTGCCTTTCAACCTTCCCTATTACCAGGTTTAAGCAGAAAACTGAGGGGAGGGCTGTCTGGGACCTGTGGCAGCATGCGGCATTTCCAGTCAAGCATATGGCTGCTGACATTCTTGCCAGCACTGAAGCCAGCAGTGGTTGCAGATCCCATAGGCACAGAAACCCCAATGAGTGGAGATGGCCACTTGATTCTGGCACTTGGCTTCAGGCCTGGTCCCAGATAGGGAGATCATGTTTAAACTTATTTCACCACAACAAACTTCTCCTGTGCAGTGATGCAGAGGAACCTCAGTGCCTCAGTGACTCCTGCAGAAGATTTAAACTGTTCAGTTAGGTTCATCTGTTCATGAATAAAAACAATATATTATTTAACTGGATGTCCTGGTTTGAGATAGAACTATTTTTTTTTTTCAGAGATTTTACTTCTCATCTCAGTTTCTTTTAACTAACTACAAATTCTGCAGTTCATGGGACATCTGTGGAGATAACATCTGCTTCTACACTTGAGAATGTTTGGTATTTGCAGGTACTAGCAGGGGTTGGTATGCAAAAAAGCTCTTGGTTTGACTTGCTTCTATGGAGACCAAGGTCACTGCTGCATCTTGTGTCCCATGTTTGGATTGCAGTGAGAAGCCACATCTGCAGGGACAAATAGACAGGACTGGTGACCCTAAACTGACCAACAGGGTATTCCATCTCATATATGTCATCCTGTGTTCTCATAAAGCTTAGGGACCACAAGTCAGCCTTCTAGTTCTTTGGCTCTTTTGGCTCTTCCTTCTTGCTTGCTTCACTCTTTGCCTCTCTTCTTCAATGGCCAGTGTCTGAGGAGGACTGTCCATTCTGTTTTTGATCTGAATCTGTGTCTTCCTTAATCTAGGTCCATATTTGCCCCTGAGCCCAGGCTGGGACTTCCCTAGCTTCTGCATTAGTGGTGGCAATGATGTAATTGCCATCTGGGGGGTTGGCATTGGTGTTGTATACATTTCATATTATAATTATTTCATTAAAGCTGTTTTAGTTTTCTTTTCAGATCTATAAGTCTCTCTCCCTTGTTGCATTACTCTTTCTCTTTAGGGAAGAGAGGGGAGATAATAAAGCTCATCTGTCATTCACCTCATGGTTAGCCCAGCCTCAGTTCATGACACTGGATCACTTTCAGCTCACAAAAGGATGTCCCTGTGGAAGTATTTTCAACACTATATGTGATAAAATGTTTGGAAGAGCTGCTTGATTCCCTAGTGCTAATAGCTAGTAGAGAGAGAAAAAAACCAAAATCATTTAATCTGCAAAATGGCAAAGATATTAATAATATGGCTTTACTTCAAGCACAGCTCTTCAGCTCTACTTTTCAGAAACCAAATGGTTGCCAGGTTGTTGAAGCTACTTGCTTTACTTTTATATCAGTATCCACGACAATATTAATGATAACAAACCAAATAGTCTCTGCTTATAATATATGGATATTCACCTGCTCTAAATTGTGCTACGTAGGGATTCTCCAATATTAGGTATAATACATGTGCAGTCACAATCCACATTTCAATCATTCCACAGTGATTCCACTGTTGTTACAGAACTGCCAAAAAGCCTAAGGTGGAAACAAATACAGACTATACCTCAGATATATTTCTGTTTGCCCCCGTGCCAGACAGCAATAAAAGAAATACTAACTTTCTTAGAGATGATGACTCTGAGATTTACTGTATCAGTAACTTTCTGGCACTCTCTCCTTCTCAAACAGGGGGTTTGGTGTGCTACTGGGACACCATTTTCAGAGGAAGTGATAAAAGCTATGTGGGTACAAGGACATTGGGATTTGTTCCATTCACATCTGTAAATGTTTGCAGGAATAAAACACTTGATGTCAAGGATTGCAACAACAAGGAAGGCATATTCCCTTTCCTCCTACACTCATGCTGATATTTAATATGAACCCTGCACTGAGCAGACTGCACTGCTGAGGATCCAGTGGATTAATCATAGCACAGAAGCCTCTCAACACTCTGCTGACTCTGGCAAGGATCTCTTGTTACACCTTAGGAGGGATGCTCAGAGCAGGAAACTTGAGTTCACAATAGACAGCTATGTTCTGCAAGCAGAGAAATATTTCTCTACATTTTCAGAAAAAGCTGACTGGAAATTAGACCGCTTCAGAGACAAAAGAGTCATCTATATAGAATGGAAACTTTTTTTCTTTTTTAGCAAAGCTTAGTTTCTTTTTAAACCATCCAACTTAATGTTTCTGGAAAGCCTCTATCTCAGGAACTTGCATATAGCCTTCACTTCAGGAGTTGATCAGCTCACAGCCATCATTTCACTTAGCAGCTGTGACCAACTGTTACTATCTTAGCCAGCACTAAGATGTAGAGTCCAGAGAAGTTTCAAGAGGCAGCACACACTTGACCCACTCTCCTCACAGAGCAGACTACTTAGATAATGACACCAAGAATACTTTTTCTGCATCTTAAGATTTCAGACACATAACTAAGAAAGATTCTAGAGATTACTGTTAGAGGCACCACCACCTGAAAGAACATACATAAAGTAGTCCTCTGGTTAAGATTATCAGGAAACTAAGAGGACAGCTGAGAGCCAAGACTAGACAACAGCAGCAGCATATGTTTTTAAACAAGTTTATTAGAAGAACAATCTCAGGTGTCCCCATTATTCACCATGCCAGCAACTTCAGTTTTCTACCTACTTAGCCCAGACTATTTACCATGCCTTAGATTTCATAACTGAGAACATCAGTTTCCTGAGGCACAGCTAAGGACCCTGTAGCTATAGTAGGTTTTGCTGCCAAGTGAGATCACAGTTTAGCAAATCATTGAAAGGATACAGGTACTGAATTTGTTCTTATTTATTCAGAGTTCATCTCAGGACTACTGCCTGCCTACCCATCAAGGAGTGTCAAAGGAGTGGCTTGGCAGCAGTTTTGCACCTCTGGACAATTAATCTGGCAAAATTAGCAACTGAACTTCTCTTGCCTGGTGCTTTTGCAATAAAGTCTCAGTTGAGGCTTCCAACTGACAGTAGTTTGCGTAAGTTCCTGAATCTCTGCTTTGTAATCTTTGCATCTAGATCCTTTTGATGAACATGAAGATTGCTCCTAGCGATACCTGAACCTAAAATGAACTGAAAATATATTACAACGTTTAGGCTTGCCAGGTAGTGGAGGACAAATTCACACCGATCTCACTCATGGAACAGCTGTTGTGACAGAGTGATATTGCTAAGTCTCAAAATAGAAGCTAAGGCAAATACTCTCTTTATAAGTGTTCTGCTGTGTTCTGCAGTCTCCAGCTGCAATCTAATTGCAGTTTAAACCCAAAACTCATAAAGCCCCCAATATTTTCCACATCTGAAGTTCTTGTAAGGAATTGAAGAAAATTAAAAAAATCATAACCTAAATTTTCTTAGAACCAACATGGATTTTCCAAAGATGTGGTAATTCCTTCATGCATTCAGTCAAATTTAGGGAAACATTTCTTGTAAGAATGAGTTGCCAAGGAAAACAATACTTTAATTCATATATTTCCCATGATGGCATTTATTTATTTATTTTTGGAAACAGAAGACTGTACATGCTAGGTATATATGAAAAGCTACCACATGCTTTTTCCTCAGATATGCATTACTTAAAACCATGTCTTATTTTGAGTTTACAGAATTCCTCCACATCTCTCTCAGTCAATTATCTCAAATAACATTGCAATCATAAAGGGGATAAACACAGTTCTATTTGTACTTGTTGCCTGGCTGCATTCCTTATTAGGGGGTTGATGGTTGCTGTTAAAGGCATTGTGTGCACAGAGCAATCTGTGAGAACAAAATATCCATTTGTCTAGCATGAGTTTATTTACCCATTTATTTTTAAGCCAAGTTGTCTTCTTTTTCTATACCAACAAGGGAACACCTACACATTTTCATCACAGATCTGTTTGATGTTCGTTGAGGAAGTGCTGTATGTTTCCCCATCTTGATTATGTACTGCGGATTATCTACTGATCTAAGATAAAACCAAAGCAGTTCTTTTTTCCTGTTCCACTCATATCATGCCAAACTGAAATTAAGAGTGAGTGATGATGGCAGAAGTCTTTGAGTTGGGGAGTTCCCATATCCATTTTTTAGATATTCTTCCAAGTAGAAAAAAACACCTTTGCAAACTCATACTGGTTTTTTTCCTTATGATTGCTTTCAATAGGTATCTATTCAATCAGTATCTGGAAAGAGGACCATAAAATAATCATAAAACCAATCATTTACTATGAAATCTAAGTTATCCTCCCAGCCTGCCCAAACCATTAAGGTATATGGCATTAGAAGATAGAACATCTCTTCCTAATAAAGATTTCAAAGATGGGTGATTAGTTTTTCAAGTGTGCTTTTTTTCATGTCTCCTTATCCACAGTATACACACAGTAATGATGGATTTCCTGC
Source organism: Upupa epops (assembly GCA_013397515.1). Taxonomy (NCBI): domain Eukaryota; kingdom Metazoa; phylum Chordata; class Aves; order Bucerotiformes; family Upupidae; genus Upupa; species Upupa epops. The sequence continues at coordinate 34,880 of VZRI01009324.1, read as the reverse complement.
TTCTTTTCAGCAGAGGACAGGGGAGAAGAGTTGTGTGCTTCTTTTTTGCACTGCTTTGAGCACCACTGAATTGGGTCACTACTTTGAATCCAGCTACTGACTACATAAGAGAGAAAGATCCTTGCCAGTGGTGACTGTTTGCCTGGATGTGAAATACTCATCACACTTAAAATTTTCCACATAATTTCCTCATTAGTGCACAGCAAGTATGTGCAATCCTCTGTGACCAGGGAACCTGGATGTTCTCTGTTTGAGTGACCAGTCTGAAACAGTGCTAAAGAATTTGTTTTCAAATGACAAACAATATTCTGCACGGCCATCTCAAAAGTGTCATTTTTTTAAAAAAGAGGTGCAATTCCCAAAAGAGTTGTTTCATTTTAAAGCTCAGAGACTTTATTTAAAAGTTTCTAAATATTCCAGTGTTCAAGGAAACAGCATCAAAGACAAGATCAGAATTATCCCAAATGTTTTACATCCTTTTTTATTACCTAGACACTCTTCACTAAATACATTACTTTAAAAAGTGATGACAAAAAAGTTTTAGCCTGGGCAGGTTTTGTCATTGAGATAATCTTAAACATCTTCATATTTCATAAAAGAATAAACTTCATTGGAAGAAAGTCTGAGATTGCACCTCTACCCTGTTCATTTTTCAGATGTGTGCACCTAACACAGGCTCCTAGATGGTGCATATTCATTTATTAATTGATCTGTCAAACATAGGGGAAGATGTCAATTTTAAGCAAAAAAAAAAAAAAATCTGTATTTGAATTCCCTTTTACATAGTCCAAGTTTAGCTTTAGAATCAAAATTTAGAACTTCTGATGCCTCTGTGAACATTTTTGGTATAAATTGCAATCAAAGGACAAGTGAGGCTGCTCTTCAACTACAGACCTTAAAAGAATAATTTTGTCACAACTTTAGAAAGTTAAAGAGAGTAATTTTCATCCTGTTTTAGAATAAAAGCAGCTTTTTTATACTACTTGCGCAGAACAATGGCTTTTGAGCTTTCTTGGAGGAGACTGACACATAGTTATGTGATCAAGACATTATCTGAGGCTGCAAGAGATCTGGACAATCTTGGGATCTACGAATTTGATTTCGCAGCTCTCTTCACTCCAGTTTACACTGAATTAAAGAGACCTGGGTGTAAGACAGTTCCCAGGTCCCTTCTTCTGACACACTAAACACACTTCCTCTCTCTTTCCAGTCAGAAATATCTTGCTATGATCTGCAAACGTGTATTTCATTATCACTCAGATTTTGAAGACAGGTTTGAAAATTTCCATTGAAAAAGAACAGAAATTACTGAATTCTACAAGTTATATTTACTCCACTGAAACAATGTCACTGACAGTTTTCTGCCAATAATCCAGTTTATTCCAGTAACAGTAAAAATCTCAAAACCTTCTTCTGAAAGAAGCTTGTTTTATCTGACTGAGACTAATTACCTGTTCTAGATAAATTGAGTATTTAAAGATATCCCAAATCCTCTTTCACATAGCTACAGAGAGTAAAAAGGAAAATTGTGATTTATAGGAGAGATATTTTATGCTGTGATTATTTTTCCATTATCAGTAATAAAACAGGAGTGTTGACCCCTTTTGTGCTTCACGTATCACTCTCCTGTATAGGTAACGGGTATCACAAAAATGGTGAGTGGTAGTTGGGTTTTTTTCTAAGTAAGAGCATGGTGCTGGATTCCTTAGGGAACTAACCTACATTTGCATTGTCTCTCTTTGATCATGATATATTACCCACAGCAGAAGATCACAACCTTTTGCTCTCTTCATGCTCTAATGAGTGCTAAACTCATTTGTAATATTGCATTAATATCATATGATGTCAATGGTAATAGTTTAATAAATCTGTACCTTTTCTTGACTGGTCACACTAACTCTTTCTCAACCATAGGAATTTTTGGAGCTTAATAAAATTATCAATTGTCAATGGAGTTTGTTTTTTAATGGAAACTTATATATTTATTTCTCCTCTAGGCTCCATCCTAAAAATACCTTTTCCAAAACGCCACTGCAAGTGAAAGCCAGTAGAAACTGTTAATCAGATTAACAAAAATATAGTTTCTTAAAAGTCAACTGTGCTCACTTCCAGACCAAGCAGCTCACACTGAAAACAGAAAACTGAGATGCCCTGTGCACTGTTTCCTCTAGTGCACTCAGTCAGGATTGTTGACTTCTTATATGGATTAAATAAGGAAGCAAACACAAGTGATGAGGCACTAACTTGACCCTGGATTTGTATCTGATCCTCAGGATCAGATAGAGGCAATCACAGATTTAGTTCCTCTGTGCACAGCTCTGAAATAACCATAGAGTGATCGACAGCTTCTGAGCCCAAACTCCCAGTCTCTGTACTGGAGCGCATAAAGTCAGTACAAACAGCGGCGCTCAGAAGTGGCACAAGGGTCACACAGCACCTGTCCAGAATCCAGCTCCAACTCCCTGTGTCCATTCAGCTTTTATAGGTTTTACTTTTAATCTAACTTTCCCCAATTTAACTGTCCCCTACACTTCAAGATACTCTCCCATGCCTCCCTTCAGATATAGTTATTTTTAGCCAACTTTGAGGCCACAAAGGTTGGAATATAAATCCTGAAACATACTGGAGCTTTACATGACAGGTACAACAAGGGTTATTGCTCATCTGAACAACAATTACAGGAAAGTATGCAAAAAAGTCCCAGAAGGGACCTCAAAACCATATAACCCATTTCAATCTCAAGGCAGGAACATTTTAACCCAGACAACTGCTGACAGGCATTTGTCTACCTTATTTTAAGATCCTTCTCAAAAAAGCCTTCTGAACTGAGAGCTATTGAGAATACTACTGCACACCTTTCAGGAGAATAGGCACTTAAATCTGTGCAATTTAAACATACTCATGCTTATCCATTATAAACTGGACATAGAGAATATCATATTATCTATCTTCTTTTTGTCAGACTTCAAGGGCTTTGAGGACTATTATAGATTATTCTTTGTCTCCTTTTACATATTCTTACTTTACTGGCAGACCTTAAAGCAGAACCATACTTATTGGAAGTCCTGTTTATTTCACCTCCACTCGGCTAATGAAACTCCAAAATCCTGCAGCATGTCACTAAAGCAAAATTAATCTGTACACAAGATATCAGGACAGTGCTGATAAACACTGCATTTTGTAATTAAATATTATATGCAGTGCATTAAAAAAAAACTCAAAAGACTGAGGTCAAACAGATGAAAACTCAGCACCCCCTACTGCTTTCTTCTTCACTCAAGGCATTTCTCAAGTACTTATGAAAGGGAGGTTGTAAAGTTGCAAGGAGATAGAATTTGCCTTATTTTGTGAAAGCAGTTGTGTCATAGATTTGGTTACTAGCACTGGCATCTAATTCACACAGCCTCTTTCAGAGTTTGAAGTACAACACTGCAACTAAAGGCTGTTTCACAGCCACAGTCAAGCAGCATTTGCTGTATATTCTCATGGGGATAATAAGGCTGGTTCCCATCACTTTGCACTGCTCAGGGCCTATAATTTTAATGTGATGGACTGCAACACATGACAAGTGTAAAGAGTGTGCAGCACAGTGAACTACGTGCTTAAGTAAGAAATGTGCATCTAACATCCCTAACAACACTGGTATGCTGTTTTGAAATCTACTCAGATATTCTGGGGCCTTTGGAGCTCATGGAAATGCACCTGAGCTCTGGACCCCTTCAGAGGTCACAGAAGACAAGCATCTACTCAGATACAGAGGTTTCAACCTTTTTTCTCAAGATGTTGTAATTGATAGATCACAAATCTTTTTATTCTGATGGACACACATACTTGTACATGGAACATTCCCAGAAGCATCGTCTGTGGCAAGACTTTATTATGATAATTGCAAAGTTACATTAGACTGTGCGAAGTCTGTAGAATCGTTAAATTAAATTTCTCATTGGCTTCAAGCTTGCTATCTGTAATTAGTGGCTTCTGTTCTTTATTACACTGATCAGTAGTGCAGCGCTATTCATCACCACAGTCTCAGTTAATTATCCTTACTAATGATTTTCACTGTGAAAATAATCTACAGGTCTCATTTGCAAAGATTGCTCTGCATTAAAATTATTCGCTGGTAAGTCACCATCATGAGCTGACAAGCTGTGGGTAGGAAGTTACTTACCCTGTAAGATGTGAGCTTAGTTGATGCAGTCAAGAGAGAGGAAAGTATTAAAATTCCACAATTTGGCAGTAGATTTGTGACTGCTGTCTGCCAGATGTGTGAGAGGGTGAGAGTGAGGTGTCATAACAGCCTGCTGAGGGGAGCTCAGCTGGAGATGACAAAGTTAGAAAGAGGAAAACTAGAAGCAATTCCACAGTTTTAAGCAAGTCACTGCTAGTGACTGCTGCTGGTCTACTAACACGCAACATGTACAGTTATGGCTGAACAGCCATGCCTGTGTGTGGCACAAAGGGCAGCTTGTACTCCAAAGTTTAAAGCAGAAGTGTTCTCTGGGTGCTGAGAAGGTTTTGCCTTGCCGGTAGGAGGGTTTAGCCAAGGATGTAACTTAGCAGAGGTTGGCTGTATCACAGAAAGCTCAGATGTGGCCATCCTGTCCCAGGCTGGAGGAAATGATTCTATGATTCTATGAAATGGGGAATGAAGAAAAAAGCTGGCAGGGGACAGCTTTTTTCTTTCTAAGATGCAGGTAACAGAAGAACCTTGAGGAAAAGGAAGTCATCTGTCAGAATCAAACAAGTTCTCTTTGACAATTGCTTCTGATCACCTAAAACTCTTAATAGCTATAAAAATCCAAGGATTAAATTTCTCATGCAATGAAAATACCAGACTGTGAAATTAAACAACAGTGGTCTGCTGCCTGCCTTCTGTGCTCAGTATTTGCTTTGTGCTTGGAGATGCAAACACACTGCACACATTAATTTACAGCACACTCAGCAGGTGCAGTCCCCTGATGGAATCAAACTGATGCTGTAAGGAAAGAGGTGAAAGGACTGGCACTGAGCTGATGTCATTTGTCTCTGGAAGACACTAAAGGAGATATGAAATCACCATTATTACAGGGGTTCTCAGAAATCACATGCATTTTGCTAAGAAAACAGTGAAATAACCTGTTGAGGGAGAAAGATAAAAAAAACCCAGCCTTGGTGACAGATGATTTTTAGAAAGATGTCTCTCTTGCGACTTTACCAAGTAAATGCGAAGTCAGCTATAAAAATGTACAGATAGGAGTGAGAGGTGACACTGGAGCAGAACAGCTCCAGCCCTACCAGACTGTGTCAAGTGGGAGCCTGGGGTATTTGATTCTTGTCACAGAGCACTTCACAGGTACTGGAGGCTGCAGGTAGTGATGTGGATCTTTGCAGGGTATCACTTACTTATTCAGCAATAGAAAGTGTCCTACAGACTGTAAAATTTGTATCCAGGATAAACCCCAGAGCAGGAGCACTCAGCATCCAAGAGGGAAATAGCCATTTTCTTATGAAATGAAGTTGTACAAGATGCAAAACATGGAAGCATGGTTTAGAACTTAAAGCTCACCATTTGTTAGCATTCATGATTAAACACCTTCAGAAATAACTTTTTAAAGTTAAGAATGCCACAGCAAACTTTTCCTCTTTCCCATGAGTCTTACTGCACACACTCATTTGCTCTAATCCCCCATAAAATCAGCTTTCATTCATAACCTGCCCCATCTGTTGCATACAAACTACACAAACCTCTGCCACATTGCAGAACACCAAGAACAAAAAAGCCCTACCCAAATATTTACTGCATTCAGTAAAGCAGCTACTTTGTCAACAAGGTGTTCACCAGTGATTGCATGTGGAATTCCTGCAATCAGTTATTTCCTTTACTGTAGAGCACATGATGGAAAAGCCTCCTTTTTGCTCTGATACCTGAGGATCAGAGTCTTTGTAGGTTTATGTAACCACAGAAAAGTTTCCCCTTCTGTATGGCAAGAAGTAACTACAGTGTCCCCTTTTCAATCCCTGCGGGAATTGAGAACTGCTTGTGGTGAGGCTCATAATTGCTTAGTGCAGCTCTGCAACTATTTCAGCCCAGAATACGTAGTGATATTTTCATCCTAAAACTGTCCAGTGCCAAAACCAACTGCTTGGCTCAGGTGCTCAATGTTCCTCTTTGGAAAATACTCTGAAAAAAAGTATGTTTATAGTTCTGTGTGTTTTCTCTCTCCAACTGCTGGGAGCCAAACAAAGTGTGATGTTGATTTCAACCTGCTTTGCATAAAACACACATAATGCACCTTCACATTTCAATGCTGGAAATACCACCAAGTGAATGCTGCTTTCAGCATTCACTTGGTGGTATTTCCAGCAGGGTCTGCATCTCCCTGATAACTGGTTTCTGGTTTATTGTGTCTTTCCAATGGTAGCAAACTGCCCAGTCTGTGTCAGAGGGCAGTAGCACAGCCCCCCACTTACAGACTACTGTGGAGGGTTGTGCCACTGTAGCACCATCTATTAGGGTTTCCTTGAATTGATTAATTCTCATCTTCTGATTAAGGCAGTTGTGTCACACAAACAATGCTGAGTTTATCAGATGTTCGCTTTGATTCAACCAGTCAGGCACAGAAAATGTGTTTGCAGTCTGGTTTGGTTATGTTAGATCAGGAAGAGTTAGTCTGTCTGAGCCCCCTGTGTAGGAGTCAGAGCACTAATACACAGCACAGTTATTTTTCAAGCTCCATTCCAAGGGTTACCAGTGTAGAGCAACAAAGATAATGAAGGAAGTAGAACATCTCCCTTATGAAGAAAGTCTGAGGGAACTGAGTCTCTTTAGCTTGGAGAAGAGGAGGCTGAGGGCTGACCTCATCCATGTCTATAAATATGTGAGGGGTGGGTGTCAGGAGGATGAAGCCAGGCTCTTCTCAAGGTCATCTGGTAATAGGACAAGGAGCAAAGGGTGCAAGTTGGAACATGGGAGGTTCCATATAAATATCAGAAGGAATTTTTTCACAGTGGGGGTAATGGAGCATTGGAACAGGCTGCCCAGGAGAGCTGTGGAGTCTCCTTCTCTGGAGACATTCAAGATCTGCCTGGATCTGTTCCTGTGTGACTTGGTCTAGGTGATCCTGCTGTGGCAGGGGGATTGGACTAGATGGTCTTTTGAGGTCCCTTCCTATCTCTAATGATTCTATGAATAAACTGATATTTTTTTCTGTCACAGGTGATCCTGGGAGCTCCTTTAGTGCTTCTAGGAATTTATTAAAATCCAACCAGTACTGTGTTTGCCAGGATCATCCTAGAAGAAGCATGGTTTTTAAGCTGTCCAGCACTTACCAGGTCATTCATACATAAGCATCACCTTCCCTCAGAGCCTTCTTAAAGCTGAAGTTTAGGCTGTAGTAAGTGACCTCTAAAAGAGACCTACTGCACTAGACCAACTACTTATATGTGTTTCATCTTAGTCAATATTTATGAACAATTCTTTAGTATAGATAGCAGTGTGAGAAGATCTGAAAGCGGTGCAGGTGGCTCCAAAGAGAGGAAAGGAAGCAATGACAGACGTGCTGCAGCTCAAGCAATAATCGATTCAAGCATGACTGCAGTATGAACATTCTGTTGTGAAAATGGTGTGAGAAGTAAATTAGCGTGCTTTTCTGTGGAGGGTGGGATGGGGAGTCTAAAAAGATAAACTATACCAGTGGTCCTGTGGTATGGGAAGAGTAAGTTGAGCACAGTTTCTGCTTGCAGTGCTCTCTAATATGTGGCATCTAAGCCTTCTTAACAGCCTTTCCCAAATAAGATGTAACATTAAGGAACATAAAGGAAAGCAGGCTCAGCAATACATTTAATAATGCTCAGGTAGTACATCAGTTAAGTTTCAATAGTTAGTCCTAAATTCCTGATTTCACTTGATGTCTATCTGTACAGCTGAACAAAAGTTCACCTGAATCTCAGTATTGTTTTAAATGTTCCCTCCAAGACTTACTACTACAAGTGAAAGATTGCTTTGTAGTTTAGGATCAGAAAGTCCATAAAGACTTTCTTTTCTGGATAAGCTTATGCTTTCCTGAACAACTTGAAAAATTTTGTACTTAACAACAAATCCTTTTGGTTTCCTCTGTTTCAAACAGTATCAAGAGTTATGGAGAGTAATTATGCCATAACAACTTAATTCAAAAACAAGTGGAACACCTTCAGCTAGGCATTAATTTAGTTCCTAGCGGGTTGTGTTTCTCAACTCCTTTGTAATATAAGAAAAACACAATGTCATGTTTTTCTTGTCCTCAGGTTATCCACTTGGGTTGTTATTTTGATGTTCCATTGGTCAAGAATTTAAGTACTCCTTAATATTACGTAGGACTGGCACATCTGCTGAAGGGTATTACAAGTCACCAGAAGTAATAAAAGCAAAGGGAAAACAGTACTTAATATATTCTTCCTATTTATAGCTTAGTAATTTATCAATAAATGACTGCTGTGTATAAATAAAGTAAGTTTGGACATTTCCAAAGACAACTGGTGGCTTCCATTACTGGTAGGTGAAATGAAAGGGATCCTCTGTGAGATAGCTGAGATATGTTGGTCAAGAAAGTTATTAACTTTCCCTCTCCCAGTAAGTCGTGGAAGGAGTCTACCATGACAATACAGAAAATGATAATCTATGAAACCTGACAAGGTGGAAAAACAGCAGTCAACAGACAATCAATTTACTGCATGGGGTAGTAGCTGTAGCGGTGTCACACATGAAATCGTCTAATAAAGTCAGCTTCCACATACCTGCAGGGAGATGATAACCTTCCCCCCCCTCCCCCCCGCTATATTTTTAAACGATTAATTCTGAGCTGCATATAGCATGTAAGATTGAAAGGAGGACAACAGAAAGCAATTCATATTTAAGCAGAACAAGGACAATTAATTAAACTTACTATGGTCATGTCCCTCAGCTTAGAAACTTTCTGCCTGGAGACAGCTAGGCAAGGCCAGAGAGCAGAGGCTCTGTGCCCAGCAGGACTCCCTTCTGCCCACAAGAGCCAGCTTTGTGCCTCATGGCTCCCAGACTGCTCCCAAACTAGGCAAAGCAGCTGTTCTCCTGACCTCAGTACCAGTAGTTAGTCACAGCGGTTGCTCATACCCCCTACCCATCCCAGCATCAAACCCCTTCAACCACCAGCTCCCCAACTAGGATGTGTAAATGTGTTGTGTGAATGAATGTTCAAGAGAGCTGCAGCTATGGGTCACAACAGAGATTTTGGCCTGCTGATGAGTGACAGATGAAATAAGCACAACATATGACAGCAAAGATACTGTGCTTTAAGTGCATCAGCTTTGAATGCTGAAATACACATGAAAATATTGCTAGAGTAAAAAAGGGAGTTAAGACAGTGATAAAGTCATAGTGGAATGTTAACAGGTCCAGAGTTAACTAAGACTAAGCTATTTTCTAACTCTGAACTCTGATTAAGAGGCTTCTAGTACTTTTTCTTGGGAAACGGTTAATTTTCAGAAATAAAATAATGGATTGGCATTTTAATCTTCTCAACTTTGAAGGGACAGGAAATCTTGTCAAAAAGAGAAAAGATTCAATTTATAATTTGGGATTAGAACAAACTTTTGTACGTGAACAGGCACACTCAAACTGCAAAGCTGTTTTCATCCTCCGCTGCAGTAAATCTGCACATCCCTGCTGAAGCAAGTGAAACAACACCAGCTCCCACCAGCTGGAGAGCTGTTCCAGACGTTCACACCCAGGGAAGAACATAGCATGAAGCATTTTAAATAGATTATACTTTTAAATATTTTATTGGACTTGAACAGTTCAACCTCATATTATGTCTTCTTCTGAAGCAGACCTGGTGGTGGCGATTATTTTTCCAACTTCTCATGATACTACAGACTCCCAATTACAGTTTAATTGCAAGACTGACCCACAGGACTAACTGGGCTGCTGAGGGAAGAAGGTTTCACTCGCACATAGCTGTCCACATGGGAAGAAAGAGACTGCAAGTTGAATGGCAAACCTAGGGCACATCAGTATGGGGAATGTATTTATACAGCTGTAAAGCTTTTTACAGTATAATACCCAGTTCTAGCTCCCTGATGGACAGGAAGAGCTTTTTATACATTTCACTGCAATGAAGAAGTGATAAAGGACCATCTGAGCTTCCGTAACTGCTAAGCAGTCCTGAGTAAATGACTGAGCACAAAGAGACCTGGTGGTTTAACACACACAGAGATTCACTAGCACCAACCACCCAGCTGCCATGTGCTCCTCCAGTTTGACAGACAATATAAACAAGATTACACTTTGCTTTTGTTTTGACCTACCTTCTTGAACATCACCTTCATCCTTCCAATAAATGCTTATCTAAAACCCTTGAAAGTGGAATTCATGTTATTGAAAAGTGGTTTAAATGTGTGTGGAGAAAAAAAAATAGTCTTAGTAGCAACAAAAAGAGTAGCATATTTTAGGAAACATTACAAATTATTAGCATCCCATTAGTTATTTTTTCTTCCAAAAAACCTCTTGTTCTTCCAGACATTAATCCTTATTATTGTTACACACATTACAAGAAGACACAAACTCTGCTTTAGTGAATTGTGTTTTGTTAAATTTTACACTGTGCTTGTATCAAATCTTATTTTCATCTTGCCATGTCATCTTCCTTCATTCTGAATTAATACCTAATAGCAGGAAGTGTAGACAGCATGCCACACTGTCACAATAAATTTGTATTTAATCACGTACAGAATGGTGCTAGGCTTTCATATCCAGCTTCCATCAGATCCACCAGGAACCTGAATCACAAGCAATGTTTATGACTCTTAAAACAAGAGATGCTCAAAACAAGACAGCAGGAGTCCACAGATTTGGTCCTCTCCTGCAAAAAAGGTCTTGTGATTGGGATAATAAATAGGAGATGTCACTCCAGCGCAACAGTTAAAGGCAACAGTAGGCTGAGCTATACTAATACCACAGAGGTAAGTACCTTTCCCTGATCAGCTGAACAAATGCCCCCAGCTGTCATAGTTAAATACAGAAATGGGGCATACAAGAGAACAAGTCAAGTGGTCCTGTGAAAGAGGAAAAGACTATTCTACTGCAAATTTTAAAGAGCAAGATAGGTGGCAGACAACAGTACTAGGCTTATGCTAGTATTTCTTCCAGTTGAAACAGTAGATTCATGTTGAAGAATGGCTTCAGGAGAAAGGACATGGCATAGCTGAACTGGTACCAAGAGCATGAGTCCCAGAAGGCCTTTCAAGAGAGCCTGAGAAACTGAGCCTGAGAGCCTGCCTGAGAACCTGCAGCTGAGAGCCTTGGAACCAAGGACACTGTGATATTGACGCTAAATGCTGACAAGATCCTTTTGTAGTAGTACTGACCAGGTCCCTTGTTGTAGTAGCAATATGTAGCAAACAGGGGTCCTGTCGCTAAGGCTGTAGCTGTAATGTTTATATAAACAGAAGATAACTTAGGGTTGCTAGGGAAGATGTAACCTAACCAATCATGAGCTTGGCTTCTGCAATATGTATGAACCTTATTAAGAACTGTATAAAAAAGAGCTAGTAGTTTGTAATAAATGGGAATCTGCTTGATCACATTGGTCATTGTGCAACCCCTTCTTGCGGCAGATTCACAGCTCCTTCAATATACAGAGGCCAGAACTCCAGGTGAGGTCTCATAACGGAAAAGCAGAGAGGAAGAATCACCAGCTGGTAATGCTTCTTTTGCTACAGCCCAGGGTATGGTTGGCCTTCTGGGCTGCACTCACACATTGCTGGCTCATGTTGAGCTTCTCATCAACTAACACCCCCAAGTCCTTCTCCTTAGGACTCATCTCAGTCCATTCACTACCCAGCATCTATTTGTGCCTGGCATTACCCTGACCCAAATGCAGGACCATGCACCTGGACTTGTTTAACCTCATGCAGTTTCCATGGCCCCAGTTCTTACACCTCTGGATGGCCTCCCTTCCTTCTACAGTGTCAACCACAAAGCTTGGTGTCACAGGCAAACTTGCTGAAGTTGCACTCAAAGTCACTGTCATGCTGTGGGTGCACTCCAGTCTCATAAGCTTGAAAATGCTTTAGTATAAACTGATTTGCTTCATGTTGAAAGGTAAATACTTCTTATGGTATTGTCCAGACAAATGAAGGGAAAGAATGCTTCAAAGTGACTTGGGCTGGAAAGTACTCTATTTACTTGAAGTTTTAATGCCATTTAAAGTAAAAGGTGTTAAATTAAAGGAGAGTATTTATGTCACAAAAATATTAAGTTATTTTCTAGCAGTCCTCTGGTGTAAAAAGCTGCCATATTAACAGATAAACTACTGTAAATCTATTCCAGAATTAGAGAGCATATCTGCAAGGCAACGATAGACCCAAATTAATTTAAAACTAATGATAGAATTAAACAACCACGTATCCCAAAGTCTTTGACAAAAAGGCAGAGATGTCTGTCAGACATTACTCTGTGGAAACAATTTGCTTTCCCAAAAAGCCATTTTCCAAGATAAACTGAAGTACTAAGTGACAGAGCAGCAAAGCATTTCCCTATATAGTATTTTCATAATGCATTTTATTAATGACATGCATCCTTTTAACATTTTACTGTGCTTTTCTCAAGTTATTGATTATAGTGACATTAAACTTCAAAATGTCTTGGATTTCAAGTCAAGACATCTGGAACTAACACAAGATAAGATAGAGCTAATATGCCAAATTCCTTGCTGGGGAGACAGACAACTCTTACTTGTACTCTACAGAATAAGCACAGTTATGAAGACATCAAGGTGACACATAAAAGTTTTTAACTAACTGAATGGTAAATGCAACACTTCATAGAATCATTAGGGATTGGGAGGGACCTCGAAAGATCATCTAGTCCAATACCCCTGCCACAGCAGGATTACCTAGGCCAAGTCGCGCAGGAACATATCCAGGTGGGTCTTGAACATCTCCAGAGAAGGAGACTCCACAACCCCCCTGGGCAGCCTGTTCCAATGGGCAGCCTGTTCCAATGCTCCATTACCCTCACTGTGAAGGAGTTCCTTCTGATATTTATATGGAATTTCCTATGTTCCAGCTTGCAACCATTGCCCCTTGTCCTATCACCAGATGACCTTGAGAAGAGCCTGGCTTCATCCTCCTGACACCCACCCTTCATACAGACATGAATGAGGTCACCCCTCAGCCTCTTCTTCTCCAAGATAAAGAGACCCAGCTCCCTTTGCTGGGGTGTCAGTGATACCACCCAGCTTTGTGTCATCAGCAAAGTTGCTGACAGTGCATCCTAATCCTTCATCCAAGTCATTAATGAAGAGAGATGAAGATGATTGAAGAGGACTGGTCCCAGTACTGATCCCTGGGAGACTCCACTAAATACAGGCCTCCGACTCTGTTCCATTGACCACTACTCTCTGGCTTCTCTCCTGCAGCCAGTTCACAATCCACCTCACTACCCAGTCATCCAGTCTACACTGCCTCAGTTTGGCTGCAAGGATGGTGTGTGAGACTGTGTGATGCCTGTTGCATGAAAAACAGTGTGTGTGTGTGGGGGGGGTTTGGAATTGGGTAAATTCCCTTATGGTTAAACCCTTGTATCTAGCTGAGTTCTCACAGATGGAGGGGCTAGGGGCGGCTGAGTTTAGACCTTAATACAAATGTCAATCGACAATGATAATCAAATCCAAACCAATTATAAAATAGTATTATTTATTATTCACAAGCAACATTATATACAATCTTTGGATTGTTTGGGATAGGATTAATTCGTAGAAACAGTGTGTCCGTAAGAGATCCAAAATAGACACAGGGTGTAACTCTATAAGCCCTGTAAACAGCCCCTGCCCAGCTTTCCTGTAGCCCTCTTCAGGTACTGGAAGGCCACTATGACATCTCCCGAGAGTATCCTCTTCTCCAGGCTGAACAGCACCAATTCTCTCAGCCTGATCCCATAAAGGAGGTGCTCTAGCCCTCCAGTCATCCTCTTGGCCCTCCTCTAGGCAAGTTCCAACAGTTCAATATCTTTCCTATGATGGGGGCTCCACAACTGGACACAGCACTCCAGATGGGATCTCACGAGAGCAGAATAGAGGAGCAGGATCACCTCCCTTGACCTACTGGTCATGCTTCTTTTGATGCAGTCCAGGATGCAGTTGGCTTTCTAGGGAGCAAGTGAACATTGCTGGCTAATGTTGAGTTTTTCATTGACCAACACCCCTGATTGCTTCTCCTCAAGGCTGCTCTCAATCTGTTCCCCACCCAGCCTGTAATTATGCCTGGGATTACGTCGATCCAGGTGCAGGACCTTGCACTTGGCCTTGTTGAATCTCATGAGGTTGGCACTGGGCCACCTCTCAAGCCTATCCAGTTCAAAAGAAAACCCTTAAAAAACACTGAAACATATTAACTTAGAGAATTCTAAGAAAATCAAAGGGGTTTTTTTATGCTTTTGCAGTTTATTGCACTTGTTTGTCTGTTTTAGCAGACCTAGGTAAAAATAGGGTGTAGTGTAATAGAGGAGACCGAGAAATAATTACCATTATATATTAAAGCTTAAAGATATAGCCCACTTTATGTGAGACATTTTCATAGCCTATGTTTCCTTAGTGGATGAATAAAATCATAGGTAAATCTTAGACTGATTTGTCAGAAGCACTAAAAATCCCTTTTTCTCAGGAAGAATCATAAAAATTCGCAAGAGCATCACCAATAAGGAAAACATAGCTGAGTATAGCTAGCAATACTAGCTTGCTGATTCTAAGACAAATTTTAAGCAGTGATGATGCTCTTATATCAACAGCTAAGGAATGGCATATAGTGATCTGTGCTTTCAGAGATGAAAGAGAAACAGATGTAAGAAGTAGTAAATAAAAGGAGGACGACATGGGAAATTTGTTAAGTGCTGCTTAGCAAAGATGCTTTTGTGTATTTGTATAGGTGACACACACATTATCTACTTTGATACAAACATCACATTTAGGTTTACCTAAAAAAATCTAAAGGCTTTACCATGTGAGATTAGTGACACACTGCTGACTGGCTGATAAGAGTGAACTTGCTATGGGATATAGAGCAAGGATGACCATACTAGTAGAGGCTAGACTAAAAAGGCTTGGAAAAGCATCATTTTCTCATGTTCTTATCTGCTTGTTCTTTAGTCAATGTTTTCTATTCTGCTTTTCCCCTCCTATTATTCTCCAAACATTGTTTTTTACACCTGGGAGAAAGCTAGTTGCTTTATAACCCCAGCTTTTGTTTTTTGCCCTGAAGCTTTTAAGAAGTTTCCAGTTTAAATAGGAGTTAAATCTAAACTTTTTGAGGATCTGGACTTCTTTCTAAAAGTGCTTACAATCCATAACTGAAATGCATCTATCAAATTGAAATATAAACTTAAATGTGTCCTAATTGAATACAGCACAAAGAGATTTTACCAGTGAGACATACTAAATGAGTGCTATGTAAAAAGGAACAGACCTCCTGGGTATTTGTCTGAAGTGACAATATCAGTCTGGGGACAGGTTGTTCTTGGTTGGGGATTTGATCCTGCACTCAACTGCCATTACACCACATTTCAAGCCAGCAGCAGCTTGGTGCATGGCACAGGGCTGTCACTCACACACATACCTGCTCTAAGGCAGTCTTGACAACTCACCCCATTAGACACCTGGTAGCTTAAAATAATGTTTGAGGCTAGGTTTATTTCCTCCTTTCATGGAAGCACAGCATGAACTAAGACAAACACAAATAGTTAATAAGTAGTTATACTGATGTAAACTATCACAGAAATCTTTTTCGTTTTTACTGATTGCCCTATTTTATAATTTTTCTAATAAGCTCTGTTGGGTTTCCATTATTGTCGTGCACTTTAAGCACTGAATAACTCCAGAGGGGCCTACCCAGCAACAATTCCTATGCCACATTCCCAAAACAACTCAGGAAGAGATAACAAACCAGTGGGGTTGTGCAGTCAGAAGACTCTTGTGCAGCTCAAGCAGTGTCAGCCTGCATAATGGGATCAGTTGTTGGGACAGCTTTTTGTAGTAAAGCCTGTAAAACCCACTCACCAGTACTAAACCTGCCAAGATCATAAGGAAAGTCAGCAAGATCCAGCTATAGTTATAACCCAGTGGCAGCAGTTTTGGAGAAAGCTTTTTCCATCACCATTAGAGGCAGATTGTGGTGCAAAAGCTGTGATATTACCTGTTGCAGTGAAAACAAACAACAGTGTACCCTGGCTGTAGGGCAAATTCGTAATGATCTTTAATGATACCAAAACTCAGATTTGCTCCTCAGCAAGCAAGGGGCTTCAGCAATGACACTGGATTTTTACTCTTGTGCCATCCATGTCACTATAAACAATCCAGTATTACATCAGTACAAGACATCAAACCAGTAAATAGCTCCATCAAGTCACTCATGGGTAGCAAGATAAGAAAGACTCTACTTTTACCAACGAAAAAAGGTATGACTGATTCTCTATTAGGTACTTTTCACTAGATGCCTTTCTTTAATACTTCAGAGAGTAAAACATACTGAAGTAAGTGATGCTGAAAAATATTCTATTCACAGCCAAAAGGTAGCTTCATATTCAATCATTAAGATTATGCAAAAGTACAAAGATTTATTTCCCAAACTGCCATAAATTATGTGAAATATTTAGTGATCAGACGTCTGTCTCCTGCTTTCACTGTGCACTGACAGTGTGATTGCCTCCTTAGGAAGATGTCAGGCCAGAGTTCACAAAGCTCAAAACCCCCAGCATGAATGAAAAGCTTGGGATGAAACGGTGTTGCTGAGTCTCTTCAAGATACACGTTGTCTGGATGACTGTGCTGTCATTGAGTGATCTGTTCTCAAACACTACTATCAAAATAGTTCTTTAGGAAAAAAGTCACAATCTTAAAAGTGGGGAAAACACACCTCCATTTAGATCTTTAGCATTTCCCTCCTATGATATCTCTTTCACCCTCTTCCTCTGTAACTAACAGGGCTATTCAAAGTTGGCAGAGTTGAGCTGTTCCCCTGATCCACCTCCCAAACATGCAGCTACAAAGCAAAATGACTAAATGTTGTGCAAGGCAGGCAGCATCCCCTGCACTGTAAGAAGAGCATACATCGCTCTTGTCCCTGGCACCACAGTGCACACAGTTTGTAGTCCCTCACAGTAACAGCCAACACAGTCAAGGGCAGGGTGCTGGGACCAGACAAAGTCTGTGGCTAAACATCATAGGATGTGCTGGGCTTTCTCAAGGAAACTTGACAAGTCCTCAGAAGCTACCCGATTGTAAAAAAAACCCTGTCCATTCAGCAGGTACCAGCTGTCCCCTTCCTAACCTCTGCACAGATCTCTGAAGACTTTTTAAGCAGACAGGATGAGAGACTCTGAATCATCACCTCCAGCTACAGGCAACATTACTTTCAAACACACTTAGGCAGATTTTAAGACTAATGGCGACACAGCTTCTGTAAAGTGTCATGTTAGAATCATAGAATACTTAGCTTGAAAAAGACCTTTAAGTTCAGAGTCCAACCATTAACCCAACTGTCCCAAGCCCGCCACTAAACACTGTCTGTCCCTAAGTTCCCTACCTACACAACTTTTAAATATGCCTGTGGACTGTAATTCAACCACTTCCCTGGGCAGCCTGATCCAATGCCTGATGACCCTTTCAATAAAGAAATTTTTTCTAATGTCTAGGGCTGTAGGGCTACTCTTGTCCTGTAGCTCTTGGGCAGAGCTTGTAGATCCTACATAGACACAGAACTAAAATCAGCCAATATATAGCACAGTAAATACTTGTATCTGCAGGAACAGATGAAATATTAATCTAGAACTGCTCAGACAAATTTGCTGCTCTGTCACTACCTCAGATGGTTGAAGTATCATGTGTCAAATTTAAACAAATGTATATTGCATTTTTTACATGGGTAAATTATCTTCCTTATTAAATTTAACAAGCAATGATATGGATCCTTCATCACGTTTTGAATCCACTTAACCATATAAAGATTGTATCATAGCTTTATTAGAAGTGATGGGCCTCACACATGAATTGCCATGTGAAATTTCTATGGCATGTGTGAAGTAGAAAGCCAGAGTTATGATTTTAACAGTTCCTCCTGGCCTCAAATTCAGTGGCATCTCTAAACTAATGAAATGAGTGCTTATGTGTTCTGGGTTTGGATAGCATAGAATTAATTTTCAGAAGGAGCTGGGTCCAGGCACAGTCAGGACAGCTGACCCAAACTAACCAAGGGGACATTTGACACAAGAACATCATGTGTCATATATTATCGAGGAAGCTAGTTGGAGGAAGACATATCACAGCTTGGGAATGGGCTGGACACTGTTTTCAGGTGGTTAGCATTGTATCATACACTGTTTAATGCTAATAAAAATATACTGTTATTGTTTCTTCTCTCTTTCTGTTATACTGTCCTTATCTTAACCTGTGAGGTTCTACCTTTTTTCTTGCAATTCTTCTCCCCATGCCACCGGAGAGACAGGGACAGGAATGAGTGAGCAGCCACACGGTACCTCGTTGTTGGCCAGGTTTAAGCAACATCTTTCTGTAATATGGAATTTATTACTGGGCTTAATATTTTTGTCCCAGATTCATTCAGCAAGCCTTCCTCATAGGCCTTTTACATGCAAGGGCTAAGCACTGAAGTGGTAATTTGTGTTCCATCCCTGGAGAATAGCCAAGAAAACACAATTCCAAGTGTAAAGTCTCCCATAATCCCTCCTTTTGGGGAATTAATCTCAAAATAGCTTTATGGTACACTGTTTGCTTGCAGTTTCTCTCAATCCCTTTGAGCAGCCTGTACCATTGAGAGTTGCTATACACATGTCCTGGCACTGAAGCAAGCCCATCAGGAGATTTTAGCCAGTCATCCTCCTTTTCAGCACAGGACCAAAGTAGCCTTCAATAATGTAGGAGGTGGGGCAGAGCAGGACAGGCTGAAGCAGGCCTAAAAAGGTTTTAGCCAGCAGTAACTCACGGTGAGCTTTTCTTAAGAAACCACTCTTAGAATTTATCTGAAGACTGAAGCAAACAGAACTCTGCTTTTCCACAGTCTGTTCCAAAAGCTCCCCCGATCTGTTCCAAAGGCTCCCCTGAGGTAGAACCCACTTTCTCTCCCTGACCCCTCATAGAATAATAAGCGATCAGAAGGGACCTCAAAAGATCATCTAATCCAATCCCCCTGCCACAGCAGGATGTCCCAGACCAAGTTCAGGTGGGTTTCCAACGTTAAGAGAAGGCAACCTCACAAACCCCCTGGGCAGCCCCCACCCTGTCACCCTAACTGGGAAGAAGTTATAGAATCTGTCAGGATTGGAAGGGACCACAGGATCATCCAGTTACAACCCCCCTGCCATGGGCAGGGACAACATCTTGATCAGCAGTTCAAAAATCCAAGTATCCTTTTTTGTTTATGATAATGTTGTTTTCTGATCATGAGCACTTTCCTTATTACGTTAAAAATTCTTTTCTGGTGTGATTTTGATCACTTTTGCTCCTGGCAAAAGTGCACTGAAGCACTGCACAGTGTACTCATTTGCCTAGGCTGTATGTTCAAATACACTGCATGTAGGAGAGCCTACAGGGAGAATCATTAGCTTCTTAGTGGTTGACATATTTGGTACAAGTGTAATACTTTGCTTGTGTAAGTTACTTCATTCATCTCCATGAACAGCAGCATTGAGCTGAAACAAAGATTTTTTTTAATGTTAGCTTACTGCAGAACTGGAACCTGACCTTATCATAGCAAGATGTGATGGTTTTGTTTTGAACATATACACATAACATGATCACAAAACTACTGCTTGTTGTTTCCATACCAGCATGTGCTTTAGCTGAATGGCATTCAGACAAGATACTGTACTTGGTAAATAATCCCCTGTACCACAAAGGAAAAGCAAGTAAAAGCTAAAAAAATTCTTAATGATGGTACCCAAAAGAGTTAATGGAGGAGGTATGGGTTTGTTATTTAGCATTTTGTCAAAAGACAGAAAAATGAGACAAAAGAGAAAAAGTGTCCATAATAAATTGGTCAACTCACTCATATGTAACGTTAAAAAAAATACCATCAAAAGAAGCCAATCACAGTGCTGACTTCTACACAATTAAATGTAAAAACTGCTCCAAACCATTGTTTCCTACTTCTTTCAACACAATCCTGACTTCAATTATCTTTACTTCTCTCTTGGTTTTGTTCAAGACTGCAAAGGAAATGTACTAGGAAAAAAGAGGTATGATCATTGGATAGAGACATCAGGCTTAATTCTGCTCCTTGTGTCACTGGTGAAGAAGTGGAGTTGCTTACTGGAGTTTTACTGATGCCAAGTGGTATAGAGGAGGAAAAGATTTGACACTTCCTGACTCACTCTGTGAAAGAAATCAATGACAGACAGTCCTGTTTGACAGAACACATAACTTCTTTTATTTCTTGTTCTCACTTGCCCATTATCTGCCTCCATTCTCCTTTCTTATTATTTTCTAGCTCCCATCCTGAGTTGTCCTTACTATCTGTTCCTCCAGTTCAGTATTCATTCAGATACACCTCCTTTTCTTTCAGTATTCAGGGCCTAATCTGGGAGTTTAGAGACACAAAATAGTGCCAAATTAAGACTGATTTTTGCTCTTTCCATTCAGGTGCACTCTACACACTTACTCTCCAGCCCAGCTTTGCAGATGTTCTGTAAATGCCAAACCATGGTGTTTTGATTCCACCAGAGTCTTTGAACTGCACTCTCCTTACCCTGTATTTGTCACCTTCATGTTTTATGAAGCTCTCAAAAAGAAAAAAGCCACCCAACAGCACCGTATGAATTCTCTTTTTCTTCTTCTACCTCCCTCAGTTTCCTTTGCCTTTAATCATTAATAGAGTTTCAAGTTACTTATCTTGATGACAAGTGTTAGGATGTTCACCCATGGTCAAAAAGAAGAGAAAAGGATTCATATTTTTCTATGTACTAGTTATCATTATTCATTTTGATTCCTCAAACTCTGTCATCAAAACAAGCTTCTTCCTTTATCGTCTGCCAACCCTAAGAAACTAAGCCTCCTGGGAGCTCATCTATTCTGTGAACTGCTGACTTGGATGCACCTTTACTCCATATTTTCACAGAAATAAAAAGTTTCAAGAGCTTTATCAGTGAAAAAGCATGAACCCTTGTGAGTGCTGTCAGATAAAGAAAGGGGGGAAAGAAAATCAATTTCCTTGTTAAAAACCTTCAAGATGCAACATATGGACAGCTTTGTTTACAAGATTCTCTTGCTGCCTCTCAGTGTGCTTGTATAGAACACACATCGTACGTTACTGTCTTTCTATTTGACTAGCTATAATCACTGCAACCCTCAGTTCTTGAGCCACAAAGTCAGATTTCATTAGAAGCTGCACTGATGTAGCTGTATGCAAAAAAACCTGTCAGAATTGAAATCAACAAAGCCCAAGAAAAGCGTCTATTTCAACGTATTTTTCTTCGGAAGAAGAAATTTAATCTGAATTTCAACTGTGGCAGAGATAATTAGCTTAAGAAAACACATGCTTTCATTATTAAATTTAGCTAAAGGATCTGTCAGCAGCAGCACTTGAGTGATTTATATGCAGACAAGAGTAAGAAAAAAATAAGTCACAACAAATACTGAGGGTCTCAGCTGAAGCAGGCATGGATTTTGTACATACTAAAAAACAGGAGGTAAAATGTTGTGCCACAAAAAGTAGTAGACACATGGATTATAACAGTTTTGCTGCCTGGTAACATTCTTGTTCTGAAGATCATCTCACCCCTTATATCTTCCAAGTTCATTTTACCTCCAAAATTGATTAAAATGCAACCACAAGGGCCCTACTCTGATGTCCCACTTTGAGCCCACTGGTGCTCGTGAGCATGGAGTTTTCATGGAAGTTTTTCCTCCACATGCTTTACATTAAAGATTTACAGCTCTGCAGAACAAATTTACTTATAATAATTGAGTCTCAGAAACATAGGACAACATCACAGAAATAAGGGATTAGCCTGAGGGAAGCAACTGGAAATTGCCCTTATAGAGTTGACTATGAGGCAGACAGAAATCTCAAGGTAAAGGTTTCCTGTATTATCCTCCCTGCATTTCTCTGTCAGTCAAGTTGGTTCTAGGCTAGACTCCAGGGAACAAAATCACACCAGAATATTCTTTCTGGTTCACAATCAAAACCAAAACCAAATCTAAAACAAACACCTAATTTCTTTAGAATTTAACATATTTGTTTTGTGGTTTTTTCAACATTATCCTGCAAAAGGTAAAAACCACAAAAGACTGAATTGTTCAATAGCAATATTGAACTCAAAACCAGGAAACCATAAAGCAATTGTGCAAAACGAAAAAAAAGCCTTTTAAAAGACAGCAGATGCTCTTTTCACTACAAAAATCCAGACCACTGGACAAAGTGTTTATGTTTTTGCTGGTTCTTGTCTTTTCTAGGAAATATTGTGAAAGCAGATGCTTTTGTATCTTGGGTGTGATTTGTGATTTCCTACATTTGTGGGACATAGGAAAGGCTTTGCTCTTTGACAGCAGCTGTAGATAGTTGGCTTCATATTGAGAAACCACGAGTCACCTGCAGCCTCCAGTCAGGGTAGCCAGCAAAGGAGTAGACAGAGTTAAAGTGTACATACTTTGAAAGGGGAGAGAATACGCCACATTGAGAATTAGATAGCTCCTAGTTTTGTCTTCAAATTTCTGTCCCTGTTAAGGTTCTAAGTTTATCACTACCAACTTTTCCAGTTTGTATTGTCCCTTCCATTTGAGGATAACACTGTGGGCAATGGATGCCAAATGTAAATTTTTGCTTGTTATTCTCAGACTCATTGAGCTACTGCCATTGTTCAGAGGTGTCAGCAATACATTTTTTTACATAGATGCCTGCAGCTGTTTTTCCAACTGGTTTTCAGAAGGTGCCTGCTGCTCTCAAGAGGCTGGTGTGATATCTGAGGGTAACAGTGACACACCTGAGATACCTTCTTCATTAGCAGCTTCAGGAATTTCAGCTGTTAGCTAACAGCAGCCTCAAAGTATCCTGATTTAAGATTGTGCAAAAGCCAACAGAAGTGCTTTGCCTTATGTGACTTCACAACTTTGTTTAGAATTTATTAGTGTTGGACACAAAAGGTCATTGAGACTGTCTGCTACTTATAGCTAGAGGAGACCATTTTCAGTGAGACAAAGGGAAAGCTTTTTACAGCAGTGACATACAGTTAATAATGTCAGTTGTGGAGGATAATGTGTAACCATTAAAATGAGATGCAGGGTTTTACAGTTGCAGCTATTGTCTAACCACCAAATTTAACTTTTTTTCTCCAATATCTATTTCTGTAATTATGCATAATCTCTCCATAGAATTATTTATAAGGTGAGTTTCCCCCTGATTTTCTGTGGGACACAGTGGCAGCCAATTGCTAATTTAAGCACACCATCTCTGCTGGAAATTTTTGCCGTGACTACTAAACTGTCTTGTAATTTTATTTTTTTAGCCTAATTTAATTTTATTAGTCCTACTGTCTTTCTTCATTCACAGCACAGTTATATATGGACCTTCTAATTTCTTAGTAAGTCTGAAAACAGAGAATGTATTCTACAATTTTTGGATACTGATGACTCACACTAATTCATCCTCTTAACATATCCCAAGGTGTCAAAAATGTCTGCACATGCCTTTAATTAACTAAGATCCAGCTTGCAAAGAGAGTAAGACTAACAGAGACTGGGACAAGGATACAAATATTTTTTGAAGTACATTCTGTCTTTTTTATATTAGACTGAATTGCATCTCCTTATGAAATATTACTGGATCTCCACATTAAAGTATTTACCTTTTGCTCTTCCTTTTTTTTAATACTGTCTTTTCCACTGGTAGACATTTTTACTAATACATACATTTCTTTCTAACTTTTAAAAGAAACAAGTGGTGATTTTTTTACTGACACACTGTCAGCTGCACAGTTGAATGATGAACCATTTTTTCTCAGCAGTTTGCTGGTTTAAATGTCTGTCCATGGGTTTATTTCAGAAGTCACACCATCTCTGAGCTGGAACTTCTCAGATCTTTCTAACCCCTGCCAGTTTCTGCTGACTAAGAGGACTCAAAGTCTAGACCTGAGGACTTTTATTCAGTACCAAAGACATCTACCAGAAGCACTTTATTCTTCTTAAGTAGACCAAGGGAAATGAAACAATGCTCAGTCTCCAATTTAACAGCCCTGGTCCGCAGACAAAGTTTTACTCTGCATGCAGAAATGAACAGTTATTTGCTTTCAAGTAGCTAATTATAGCAGTACCTGGCAGCATCACTGGAGATAGGGGCCTGTCAGCATTTTCTCCAAAGCCTGTTGTGTGGATGTTTATAACTCAGTCATTTAAATTTGCTTCAGCTTACTAACAGACATTTATATTAGGTTTTACTTTTGGCAGATACACTTTGTATGGTCAAATTCATGTAGATGTTCTAGACTACTTTTAACAAATTAAATCCATGAAATACCAGGTTTGATAAAATTATAGACTTGGACAGCAATTTACTGTTTTCATTTTAGTATCTTTAGAAAACAAGAATAGATAATTACTTTGCTGGAAAAGAACTGATTTTGTATTTATATATTTGCCAGATATATTCCTTGAAGCTTCTATGAGTTTGAAGGCTTTGGATGAACATCTTGCTCAAAATGGTAGGATTGTATTTAACAATAGATTCTTATAAATCTGTAATTATAGCAATTTTTTTAAAAAGCTGCAAACAAACTTACTGCACAACTTGACTCTACAGTTTTTGTAGCTCATATGTGATATGAGAAACTACATTTGGCTGTGAAATTATGTCATTCCAGTGAAACCCAAACAACCTTTTCTAATTGGAGGTCTGAATTGTGGCAGAGTTAGATATCCTCCCTTCCATATCTGTTTATCTATTGCTTAAGAAGAAACGAAATGAATTCAATTATCAGAACTATTATCTCTTCCAAACTGTTACGCCATAATCAATTCATCCTTCAAGCCTGAAGAGAATTTATGTCATCCAACTTTGCTTAATCCAGCTGACCTCCCCATAATGAGAAAGGATTTTTAACACTTCAGATAAAGAAAAACTCTCACAGTCTTATTCCACATGGTACAACTTACTAATTTTGCTTATTTCTGATTGTCTTAAAAATATAAAGTTAATCTTTTATTAAGCAAAGAAACAGTACTTTGATATAATTAATATTAAAATTGAAACACTAAATATATATATGAATTACACTGTAAAGGGTAAAAGTTATGAACTTCCATATAATCATAACCTTGGATTTAAGGCATTGTTCAAGCATTTCTCTGATGGTTGTTATCAGTCTATCTCATCCAGCAATACAAAAAGTATGTGTCTACTACAAAGCCAACAAATAAAATGTTAAAGCAACAACAGGAAAAAATCTCCTACTGAAAATAACTTCCTACATTCTGAGCTATGAAAAACAAAAACCAGGACTGGATTTAAAAACAAATAAAAATTCTTCTACCTTGAAGTATTTGCTTTATCCTTTCTTTTTCCCCAGACATGCATGTTTTTGGCAGAATTAGTTTCCTGTGTAATATGCATGGCATCATCTTTCAAAGGAGGCAGACAGATGGAAAATCTCACTTCACAGTGTTTGTGAGTTCTCTTATGAAAAAGGAATCAACCTGCAAAATGATATAATCATGTAAATTATCATATAACCTCCACAAGTCTTCAGTAGACTCCTTCTAGTAGCACTTTATCACCTCAGTTTCTGGCATTTGAGGGGAAATTATTAGCAATTCGAGAGGAAGGGAGGGAGGGAGGAAGAGATTGTTCTGTTTAAAATTCCCTGCTGCCTACAGTTAGGCATCACCACTTACTTTCTGGTCACTGATGCCTGGCTGAGCTGAGCCCACAATGGGATGACCACAGTAATTCATATGCAGTGACCCACATCCCTCCCAGCAGGACTCAAGGCCATCCCAGCTGACTTTGCCTAGGATGAGCTTAAGAGTGCTGATGTGATCAGATTTACAGACACAGCAACAACCTCTGAGAGAGAATGAGAAGGACCTCAGAGGGAATGAACACACATTGAACATCTATGGCTGACTTCAAGATTATATTAATCAGGCTTCTCCTAATCCTTGTGATAACCAGATAACTAACTCAGTATTCCCATTATAAGCTTTTTAATTATTAATTCATTAGGACAGAAGCTAGAGCATTGGAAGATACATGAAAATCTTCAGCTCCGTTGTGACAGTAGAATCACTGGAGTCCTATGTTGTAGCTGTGTGTGATGAAATTTTTTTTTTGCTTTTGCCCTGAGGCAGAGTCAATTATTTCTCACTAGGAAGATTTTTCTGCTAACCCTGTGGATAAGATTTATTGGATTTGGACCACTGGTTATTAAGCCTCTGGTCAAGAATCCATCCATCGCATTGCTACAGTATGCACACTATGTAGCCTTGCACTCTGCTTTCTTATCCCTTCTTAGGCTTTGCTCCTTCCCATTGACATCTCTCATTTCTCAAGTAAACTCTGCCCCAGCATCTTTTTATTTTGTCCTGTGTGGTGAAATCCATTAATTTGAATTGATATTTCAAACAATATTATTCTCTGAAGCTAACAGACTGCTGGCATATGTATTCCAAGAGCACACTGTTGGTTCTTTCACAGGCAAAAATCAGACTAATTTGATCCAGGGAAGGAGGCACTTATGCCTCTGCAGGGGTGCAGGACCAGAAGGATAGAGGCTTATTTTTACAAAGCAATCATGTATGTAAAAAGCCTTCCAAATGGGGTGGGGAGGGTGGTCCCAAAGTATTTCAAAGCAGGAGCCCTGGCTGATCCATGTGAGGTGGCTTACAGACTGTGCTTGCAAAACTCCCTTGCCTGTGGCACATCACTAAGAGGGGTGTTCTAAGTTTTCCCTTGAATTTGTGCAATTTCACAGCCCAGTCCTGTACTTCCAAAAATCTGTGCCTATTCTTTTCTTTTTAAATCCGGTAGTCAACAAAAAGCACAGCAACCCAAAAGAGTAGTCCGAAAGCACAGATTTTCTACCTGAGGTTCTATTTCTTGTCATTCACATGTACAACATTTATACTTTCCATGTTTTCAGCTTTAAGCACCACTGTTTTACTAAATATTATTTAGCAGTTCCTATATACTATCTTCTATTTACTAAATACTAACTACTGTTTTCTAAATGCTGCTGCTGTGTGTGGAACAAGAGGTAGTTCCTGACTTTGTAGCCCTGGTCCCATGCCTGGAAGTCATTTGCTTTTACCAGATGTGCAGAACCTCCCATCTCCCAGATCACACCTCAGTAATGGAGGATATACACAGGAAGAGAAATATCCTGTGACATATCTTTACTGATTTGGGTTATTGAGAAAGCACACAGGCCTGTTAAGTATTAACATGTGATAATAAGTCACTAGACCTAGCTCACATGCAAAATTGTGTTTCCTAAATAGTTTTCCAGACCATCACAATCACTTTCTAATGAGCTGTTAGAAAAGTAAGTGTAAACCTCCAGGTATGAATCCCAAATGAAAACATTTAATAGAGAAGGATATAGAGCAAGAAATTATAATCTATTAATAATATTGAGATAATTAGGTGGTGGAAACTCTTTAAAATCTAACCCAGAGAACAAGGAAAATGACAGTACCTTAGGCAAGGTCAGCCAGATATATGTGTATTTAATAATCCATCAGAATGATGAGCAAGACTGTCAATAAAGCAGCAGAAGACAGGGACAGAGTTGGCTACGGAGACATGAGTAGTGAGGGGACATCCTGCGAGGCTGAACAGGCAAGACTGCTTCCTCCCCACACACCACTGCTTATCACAAATGATCCGTAAGTAATAATGTTAACAAAGAAGAGATCAAGCAGTTTAAGTGAAGACCATTAAGGAAAGTGTGAAGTACTGTCTCCATATAAACACTGTGTAATGTGTCAAAAGGTATATCCATAAGTATATAATATATATGCATTTATTTTTATGAGTGCTCCCAGCTAGAGACTTAATGCCTCAGCTACAAGATAAATCAGGCAAGAAATACAGAGAACTCATGGTCAATGTTGATACATACCAACACACAAACCCATCTATGCATGTATATATGACATGTAAGACAAGCCAGGAGAATGCCAGACAAGCAGCAGTCATGAATCTTGCTGGTTTGTTCAGGAGATAACTGAGCACTGTATCTATCTATGAAAATTGATATATTTTCTTGTGAAGAGAGTAAAAAAAACCCACATTGAAGAACCTTTCCATGTAAATGCTAGGCAGTTTCTTTACACTTTTGTTTATTCAATTTTCTGTAAACATCTGCTGGTTACTTTTTGTGCTCTTGAGAATCTCTGAGCCCACCGCAGCTCCAGTGAGAGTTAACTCATGCTTAAATTAACTGTTCTTTTAACTTGGAACTCTCCAGTTTGGTCTCCAAGAGGATAAGACTGTGTGACTAATGAAGCCAGCCTAGTTGTCCAGATGGTGAGGAATTATTGGAAGGTTTGAATAGAATTCACAGGCAATAATTTGTTCATGTAAGTGATTTGAAAAACAATTAAGAATAAGAAATCAGATCATCAAAGTTACATTCTTATTATGGATATTCTGTAGAACTGTAAAAAAAAAATGTATATTGTTTTAATAAATGATGTTTTAGAAACAGTTTGACCAGACGCAGACATAATGAATAGGGTGATTTACGACCCCACTGAGCGTCCATTGAAAAACCTAGTGCAGACTAGTAGCATGTACTTGGTGTAATGTAGGGGTCATGTGACTGAACTCTTCATGGAAAACCACTGTTTAAAGTGGGGGAAAAGAAAGTTGTCACATTTAAGTTGAAATCATGGTTGGTTCAGTACAAATCAAAATATTGAATACAACGTTCTCTAATAGTCTTTTCATTTGCCTTTTCTGGCATGACCTGCTTTAATTTCCAAAGCAAATAATGATCTCTGGCATTCTGAAACTAACTTGTATGAAATGAAAAGCATCTTTTGGACTGTAAAACTACAATGATGTGACAGGAATGACAGGAAGGGACTTTAGGCTGGCTTACTCCCTAGGGCAACCTATTGAATTCTTGAAAATCTTTAAAATGAAATTATGAAATGGAAAGAATAACAGTTAGTTGAAAGGAAGGGAAGATTCAGGTATCACTCAGCCCATGCTAATATAATACAAATCTGGAATCAGAATTCACCTGGTATTAATTTGAGGATGGCTTTAAGAAGAAACCTGTAGGTTTAACACCTCAACTTAGGCCTAAGACATGACTGTTCCCCAAGCATTTGTTAACATTCTTTCATTGGAACACACTAAATAAACTGATCAGCTAAACAACTTGGTAGCAGAAATAGAAATGTTCATTGCTGAGGGATGCTGAAAGACCCTGTTCAACATCTTCATTGATAATATTGATGATGGGCTGGAATCTATCATGAGCAAATTTGCGGATGAAACCAAGCTTGGAGATAGTGTCGACTTCTTGGAGGGTAGGAGGGCCCTGCAGAGGGACTTGGACAGACTGGAGAGATGAGCAAATTCTAGTAGGATGCGTTTTAACAAGTCTAAGTGTCAGGTTGTGCATTTTGGTTATAACAACCCCAGGAAGAACTATAGGCTGGGAATGGAGATCTTGGAGAGTACTCATGTAGAAAGAGACTTGGGGGTATTGGTGGACGGTAAACTTAGCATGAGTCAACAATGTGCTCAGGCAGCCAAGAGGGCTAATGGCATCCTGGCATGTATCAGGAGTGAGAGGGAGGNGGTTGGTCTTTTCTTCCTGGACACTGGAGACAGGACAAGGGGTCACAGTCTTAAGCTCCATCAGGAGAGGTTTAGACTTGACACTAGGAAAAGGTTTTTTACTGAGAGTGATACAGTTTTGGGATGGGCTGCCCACGGAGGTGGTTGGGTCACTGTCTCTGGAGGTGTTCAAGGTTAGGCTGGATGAAGTGCTGAGTGGCATGATCTAGATGTCAGATGTTTAGGTTTATTTGGTTGGTTTTTGGTTGGACTGGATGATCTTTAAGGTCTTTTCCAGCCTCATCATTACTTGGATACTATAAAGAAGGACCTGATTTTCCTAAACTCATGCCTAATCACCTGATTGTCCTGTACGTGCTGCAAGATGTCATGCAAGATCTGATCCTTAAACTTTCCTGACAGCAAAGTCAGGCTGAGAAACCTGTATTTGTCTGGACCAACCTTCTGGCCCTTCCTGTAGATGGACATCACATTTGTTAACATATAGTCACGAGGGGCTGATGGCCTTTTAGAAATGGAGAAGCAAAAGCAGATCATAGAATCATAGAATCATTAGGTATCGGAAGGGACCTCAAAAGATCATCTAGTCCAATCCCCCTGTCACAGCAGGATCACCTAGACCAAGTTGCACAGGAACAGATCCAGGTGGGTCTTGAACGTCTCCAGAAGGAGACTCCACAACCCCCCTGGGCAGTCTGTTCCAATGCTCCATTACCCTCACTGTGAAGAAGTTCCTTCTGATATTTATATGGAATTTCCTATGTTCCAGCTTGCACCCATTGCCCCTTGTCCTATCACCAGATGATCTTGAGAAGAGCTTAGGTCTATCTTCTTGACACCCACCCCTCACATATTTTTAGACATTAATGTGGTCACCCCTCAGCCTCCTTTTCTCCAAGCTCAAGTGACCCAGCTCCCTCAGCCTTTCCTCATAATGGAGCTGTTCTACTTCATCATCTTCATTGCTCTATGCTGGACACCCTCCAGCAGCTCTGTGTCCTTTCTGAACTGAGGGGCCCAGAACTGGATACAATACTCCAGATGCATATGTGGGATTGCTCTGATTCCTTTTGGAGGCATTACAAGAGCTACCTTTGGGTGCTAAGGGATTATTGATAGGCTTGAGCACTGGCTTCACAGAAATGCTTCTAAGGGTCACAAATTCTGTAGTTCATAAAGGCAGTCTGAGAGTTTAATTAACACAATATAGCTACCTCCATCAAACATGTTTACTGTATTTTGCCTCTCAGATATTTCTTCTGAATGTTTTTTGAGTGCTAAACTAAGGATAATTCTTGTCTTTGGACTATATTCCTCAATGAACCACATTTATCAAATTCATGAGATGATCTTGAAAGTAAGGGCAAGTCTTCAGCTGCATAAATTAAAGTGTTAGAGCAGCAGAGCAGTGACTGTTCCAAGAAGAATGGTTGCAGCAAGGGAGAGAAAAGTTCAGCGGCATCTCTAATCTAATCTAAATGTTGTGATTACTACCATTCTCTTTTCATAGCCAGCTGTGTAACACTTACCCATGTTATACATTTTTTAAAGCTATCAAGTGCAATAGATTTTTTTTTCTAAGATTAATCACATTCCTGAATGCACAGATATAGTTAAAAAAGAATCAGTCCTAACAAGCTCTTAGCATTGGAGTTGTTAGTCCTTGTGGAATAAATCCAATCTGGCAAATAAATTCTGCTAAAAAAAAAAAGCTAGTTTGTCATCTCTGTGTCTATAGAAAAACTAATCACATGCTGAACTAAATAGAAAAATTTAGAAGTAAATAGTAAGAGAGCATTAAGTAAAAAATATTGCAAAAAAAAACCCCCTATATTTTGTATTGATTGCAGAAGAAACATTAGATGTCATCAGGCAGTCCTTATTCACATAGTCCTACTGCAATTAACTAGGACATATGTACTCTACATATTACATATAATACCTATATAGACATGTAGTCTCCCTGTATATAATTACACATGTATGTGAATGTGTTTATACACAGAGATGGAGATATATCCATGTGTGTTTATATACAGAGATAGAGATATGTAGATATCATAAAATGCAAATACAAATGTGGGGCTTTCCAGATTTCTCAGTAAAGTGTTTTTCAAGTGCTGGATTGATAATGTGGGCCTTTGATCTAAAACTTCCTGTATTGATTTTAGTAAGGTCAATTTTAGCTTTTTTGTACAATACTAAAAATAGGGCGGCTCTGTGTGTCCTCACCACTGTCATCCTCAAGTCTCCCCCTGATGCAATTAATGAATAGAAGATGCTCTGATAAGCAAACCAGTTTTAGATTTAAGATTGCTAATGAAACATACTCAAGAACATGTGGCTCACCTAAAGCAATCTATTTTGTTGACTGCTGCCCTAACACCAAGGTATAACTGTCCTCATACAACTGTTTTTGCCTCTGCTGTATATGGGAGGTACTGTTCATGCGAGGAACTTGATGTGTGAGGCCTTACAGAGGCACAGCTGTCAATTACATCAATTGCTTATGCCAGGACAGAAGGATCTTGCTCTAAGCAAGTATCAACATGAAGAAAAACAATTTTAGGGTAAAATAAATCAAAAGAGTTGCCTGATGAAAATGCCTTTTAATTTTGAGTGGCTGCATTTTATTTTATCAGGGAGAGAAATACAAGTACTAAAATACTGCAAGAAAGAGTGGTCCATGGAAAATCTTGTAATATATCTATATTTCATCAAATTTTTGCATGTCCAAAGTAAGGCATGGACTCTATAAATATGTCCGCATTGAGCTTTTGCCTTCAACAGTAGTTGATTTGCTGGCCAGACCACATATGGCTGTCGCAGCTCTATAGTGTGATAAGAAGCTGTCTTCACTTAAATATCAAATTCTAGGTAAAACTTTAGAGTATAAAAAACTCAAGTAAACAGGCATTTTTTTGATCACTTCCTTCTGAACACAACAAATTATTGAGACACTTCATGCATCATTTAAACTTTGTCCAAGCTGAAAATGCTCTGATAATTTTCTTAACTCAGTCACATGCTCAGAAATGTTAATCTTTTTTATTCTGTTTATAAAAACAGAAATGATCTTCAAATCACCAGTGGCTTTGGGGACAGGTAAATTTGGAGGGTTTTTTTCATGTTAATCAGTAAATATTTTGTCAGATGGTTTAACAAAGGCTGTTTTTTTAATGCCCCATTGCACTCAGGAAAAAGAACACTTTATTTCATCATCAATGCTATTAGAAGCAGTTCAGGCTTTTCACTGAGTATACTATCAGACAGATCCATTCATCCTCTGCAACAGGCTTTTTTAATCCACTCACTGTTTCCCCCTCTGCTTTCAGGCAGATTTGCACTGGGTCTGTCAATGCATTTGGAATTTATGCCCATTTATTGCCCATTTATTAAAAATCCAGGTATGAAATCATCTTTTCATATGTGTTTCTTTTCTTGACTACTTATTGCTCCAGCATCTCATTACAAACACAGACTAAAAGGACTGAAATTTATTAATGATTTATAAATGTACTTTACTGTTGATATGAACTTTCTGTTCTCTTTATGTCTCCCAAGCTCTAGTTTTTGATTCTTCATTGCTCACATGCAGTAACATATATTAAGGACACCATGGCCTGACAAAAATATTTAACATTTTTTAAATCTCTTAAAATGCTGCTTCTGTTAATTGATCATGATAGAGAGGTATGTGGGAACAAATTAGTGGCATCACTTCACAAACTAGAAAATGTTTCTTCCCCTAAGGATGGTAATTTTCATAGCTGGGTGTGTGTATGAAAGAATTCCTATTCTTTTCTTCTGAAAGTCACAGTGTGTCAGGGTACCTGGAACAGCTGCATTTAACCACGACTGAAGAAAAAAGAATGACAAAAGGAGCTTTATGATTCAGTCTAACCCAATCTGTGCATTTCTAATGCAAATGGAAGTCATTCGGGGAAAGTACATTGTTAAAAAGCTTTTTTGAAAGCTTTCTTATCTGCAGAGATGGATCTTTTTCATTGTTGGTTTCTTTGGGTTGGGGGGGGAGGTGTGCTTTTTGTAATTTCTAGTAGACTGGTAAGAGAGTTTGTATTACTTACTAAAAGCCTAGCAGTAGTGAATGATGGGTGCAGTCGCGTCAAGTATCCATTGTTCTGTGCTGATCCTTTGTCTTTAATATCTCACATGAGCAGTTTTTGATTTGTAATGTGGAATTTCTTTTTGAAAAAGTAAATTATACTGCAATTGTAAGGCTTAATTTTCTCTAATCTACAAGCCTTAGAAGCAGTGCTGTCACTTGTCTACTAAGCTTTCTTTACAAGCAAAATTATTTCCAAATAAGTTGGTACTACCAGAAACAGAGAATAGAAGGTCCCAAGTTCATGGGCTGTATATGAAAGCTTCATATTACATACAGGTAAGGCTAATACATAACACACAAGTCCTTCTCAAAGATGATTCTATTGTAGATGCTCAAAAAACCACTCCAGAACTCCCTCATTTATATTTCCAAGATACTGAGAAAATAAGGGTTGAAAGACAATGCCTGGAAACAAAAGCTGCTTGCAACTCAGTCAAATCTGTCTAATGCACAAGAATATTCTGAAGGAGTCTTAGGAGCTCAAGATCTTGTAGCAGGTTTTCTGTAACAAAATCAGTGCCAATTAAACTCAGTCATGGCAGAGTTTCTCAAATACAGAAGGCCAAAAGATTGCCCAAAGGCACCAGGGAAAGAGAACCAGGGAGCCATGCTTGCTTTTGAAAGGATCTTTGTGTTTCTAGGGGCAGCATGTAATAATAGGGCTCATGGTTGTTTCTCTTTTCTTTGTGCCAAGGAACTGCCCCTGTCACTTTAGCACTTTATAGGTATTCTTGTTCTGAATATTGATTATCTGGGATTGCTTTTCTTTCCTTTTATACACTCATCCCACTAGATGTGTGGCTAAAACAGCTGCTATGAGGGATTCATTTGCCCAGATGATCCCTTTGACAAATGATGTGGCTGTTCAGACCCCTGACTGTAGGGAATGTCTGAGACTTATGCCACTGCAAGAGGATAGTGCTGATAATTCCTGCATACGCTGTGAGCAGGTG
>VZRI01009320.1:23471-42126 GCA_013397515.1 Upupa epops | reverse complement strand
CCAGATCATAATAACCTGACTGGCCACAGATTTCTATCTCCTCCTGGTTTTTCCCCATGCTGCGTGCATTGATGTACAGGCACTTTAGGGAGTGAGCTGAGAGCTCTGATTTCACTCTAGGACAGCAAGAGGCCCCCTGCTTTTCATTAAGACCAGAGTTCTGTCCCACTGGTATGCACCCACCAACTTTGAAGCCACCCCCCTTTGAATGTAGTTTAAAGCCCTCTGAATGAGCCCTGCCAATTCCTGCCCCAGAACCCTTTTTCCCTTCTGGGATAAACCTCTCCCATGTGGACCTGTAAGATCTGGTGTCTTACAGAACCCATCATTATTAAAGAACCCAAAGCCCTGCCTGCAGCTCCAGTCTCACAGCTAGATATTAATGGACTGAGTCTTTCACTTCCAGCATGTGTCCTCACCCTCACTTGACTTTATATCAGACTACTTTATATCAAAGACAAATACAGCATTATTTCAAAAAGTATGAGAAAATTATTTTTTCATTAAAGGTGTGCCATATGGTTTGGTGGAAACTGTGATACTCTTGGACATGGGAGCCCTCTGCTTGTAGCTTCAGAATTTGGACTCTGTTGTGGCCTAGAAGGAAAAAAGCTTAAGTCTTCAATAACATAGTCAAATGGATATATTTTGTTTTAATTCTTTGGGTAGTTCAGTTCTAATTGAATACTACAAAGTACTTCAAATGTTAAAATAAAGACACAGGAGGAAGAGCAGTTCCTAAGTGTTCCTAATAGACCACAAAAGTATAAAGTCATGGTAAAATTGAGGGTGTAAGAATACATACAAAGGGTACAGGCATATTCTTTGAGATCAGACAATTGTGTCTGATACAGTTCTCTACACTGGCTTCTATATTTCTGAATTCCAAGAGCTTCATAGCTACTAGTGCAATGATCAATACAAAACGGTGTTCATGCAGTTGAGGTCTCAGCTTCAAATATTTTCTTGATTTCAGAGGGCTTAGTATTTCATTAGAAGATACAAAGTGCTTGACTCTTCAAACAGAGCAATAAAGACTACATCTCAGAATCCCTTTAAATCCTCATGAAATGTACCTTAATTGATGATCCAGGATAGTTTCCAAGTGAGGGAGATTTTAATGTGAAAAGAAATAATCATTTCTCTTGAAAAGCATCTAAATATGACTCTTGGGCATTCAGCATGTGTACTAGATGCTGGAAAGCATTGCAAGTACAGTACAAATGCCATAGGCAAACTCTCCTTTCTCAACTCATATTTGAGATGCCTCATTGAAATTAGTCAGCACAGATTTCTCTGGTTCTGTTATAGAACAGACACTTTCTCCTAGGAGATACTAGGCAGGACTGGGGGTGGTTACCTGTAGTAGTTGAAGTTGTTTGTTAGGGATTTTGTTCTGTTTCTACTCTAGAGCACAATAGAAAACGGTGTGGCTCAAATTGCTGAACTGTCATTCCTACACAAGTATGACATATATATAGATATAAAAAGAGCAACAAAGCCAGAGAAGGGCCTGGTGGACAGGTCTTATGAAGAGCAGCTAAGGGAACTGGAGTTGTTCAGTCTGAAGAAGAGGTGGCTAAGGGGAGAGAGACCCTATTTCTCTTTAGAGCTTCATAAAAGGAGATTGTAGAGGTCAGTGTCAGTCTCTTCTCCCAAGTTACCAACACTAGGACAAGAGGTAAATGGCCTCAAGCTAGATTTAGGTTGGACGTTAGGAAAAAATTATTCACTGAAAGAATGTTCAGGTGTTGGAGCAGGCTGTTCAGTCAGGTGGTTTAGTCACCATTCCTGGAGTTACTCTGAAAATATGTAGATACAGCACGTGGAAACATGGTTTAGTGGGCATGGGGAATGGTGGTGTTGGGATGATGGTTAGAGTTGATGATCTTAGAGGTCTCTTCCAACCTTGATGATTCTATGAGTCTGTGTGTAAGTATATATATTACATATATAAAATATCTGGCTGTGCTTTGCATTTACCTAAGAGATGGATTGAGTAGTCATATTGACACATGCAGACACAACTCTGTGCAGGGGTCATGCAAGTGGTACATTTGTCTTTCAGCTTAATGAAGTACTAGTTGGCAAAGAAACAAAAATCTTCCTGTTTTTTGAGAAAGAACATACTTCCTAATTATTTAAAATTACTGCATTTCCATAATATTTAATATTTTCATTCTAATTGTACCAGGAAAATGGATGCTAAAAGTAGATATGCCTTTCTACCAGGTATATATTGAAGAGGAAAAACTATTTTAAAGAACATTAGAGACCAAATCCCTGCAGAGTTCAATTGCACAATCTTATTTGAGATTGTTACCTTCAATAAACCTAGATCTGTATAAGGTAGATTAAATAGAAATATCCAATCCTTATTTTGTTTAGTCAAACATGATTTAGCTGCTTGTAATAAAAGTAATCAAACATATATAGTTCATGGTAATTTTCACTTTTACTAGCCCTCTGTTGCACTGATAGGGTTTTCAGGAGTGAAAAGGTAGATTAATTCTCAAAAAAAACAAGTGGTTCAAGTTTTGGTCTTACTTCTTATTCTTCTTACAAACTGCTTGAAGATGGTAAACCTGTTATTTAAATTTTTTGCATTTACAGATTTTGTGAAATCCAGCCACAGTCACATTTTCACTTTGTCTTCACAAATAGAGAGATGAGAAGCAGTGTATTAATTTCAATTTAAATTACAGTAGTGGCTAGATTCTTTTAGAAATTGACCCTATAAAGTTATGGATTTTAAACAAACATGTCAATATAAATCTATTATAACTGGATCAGTGCCTTGTTTGAAACTGCTTTTCAACTTTTCTATAGTAGAAAAGATAAAACTGGAATTAATGATCTGAAAAACCTATAATTATTACATTTTTTTCTTCCTGATTATGATTTTAAGAGCAACTTCTCTTTTATGTATCTTTTATTCCTATGTCAGAACTTACATGTTTTGGAATAAATGATTTCCTGATGCCTTAAGTAGAGAAATAAACTGTGAGTTGATGCAGGAGCAGGTGATGTGATCTGCTATTGAGGATAGGATGGCAGTTGAGGTGTCCCAAAATAGAGGGCATAAATGGAAGTGCTAAAAAGTCAGATAAGTGTATAAGGTGTGGACTTTATGTTAACGGGCAAATAAATGTATAGGGTACAGGCTTTATGTTAAGTCACATTTTTTTTACTTGTGTGTGGCCTTATATTTTGTAGGTCTTAGGTGGAGTTTGCAGAGACAGAAGTGCCAACACACAAAGATTAAAAATAACTTTCCTGGTATTTCTGAACTGCCTGGAATTTGGAAGAACTGTCTAGCTTAGGAGATTGACTGGTATCAGAAAGTACAGGCAATTCAGATAACCTTTGAATAAGCATCAAACATTTTGCTGCTCACTGCTTATCTTCACTTGCAGTCTCTGAAAGTTTTTAGACTTACCTATTGCAACAAAAAAAGGAAAGGAGACAAGGTGCTGTACTGGTCAAAAATTTGTACGGCTGTCAATAATAATAAGATTCTCTGTGCTCTTAGATATTTTCTGGTTATCTGTACCCTGAGGCTAACAACTGAAGGTAGAGGTAAGATTGGTCTGTGTTAATTTGACAAGTGCATCTAAAAAATACCAGTTCTTATCTCCATAATGGCTAGTCACTGAGAGGAAAAAGGTGAGATTTCAGTTAACTAGAGGCGAAATATTGGTCTACTGTGATTTTACTCTTGGTTTGGATTGCTTCATGTTTTTAGGATAGTTAAACATATTTAATAATAGTTATCTCAGTATTAGGCAATTATTTTGAAGTAATCCTAAATTTTTTTTCTTGACAGCTCTTTGGCATTTAATAGTAGGGGAACCTGGCCAAGCTGACACTTTGTCAAAAGTAAGTGCTGTAATATTTAATTCTTAGGTAAGCTGCAGTGAAGTTATTTTCATGATGTTTCTTTCTTATATAAGCTAAATTCCTGATAAATGAAATTATGAACCATTTTGTTTGTGTACCTCTCAATTGCAGAGAATGTGTTCAAAAAGATAACACTCACAATCTGTTCAGAGTTGCTTCTAAAAAATGCAATTTAAACAGTTCAATAATCATATAATCATTAGGGATCGGAAGGGACCTCGAAAGATCATCCAGTCCAATCCCCCTGACACAGCAGGATCACCTAGACTAAGTTGCACAAGAAAAGATCCAGACAACTCTTGAACATCTCCAGAGAAAGAGACTCCACAACCCCTCTGCACAGCCTATCCCAATGCTCCATTACCCTCACTGTGAAGAAGTTCCTTCTGAGATTTATATGGAATCTCCTGTGTTCCAACTTGCACCCATTGCCCCTTGTCCTATCACCAGATGACGTTTAGAAGAACCTGGCTCCATCCTCCTGACACCCACCCCTCACATATTTGTAGACATTAATGAGGCCACCCCTCAGCCTCCTCTTGTCCAAGCTAAAGAGACTCAGCCCCCTCAGCCTTTCCTCATAAGGGAGCCGTTCTACTTCCTCCAGCAGCTCTGTGTCCTTCATAAACTGAGGGCCCAGAACTGGACACAATACTCCAGATGAGGTCTCACCAGTGCAGAGTAGAGAGGGAGAAGAACNATGCAAGACTCTACACTTACCCTTGTTGTACCTCACTAAGTTTCTCTCTGTACAGCTCTCTAGCCTGTCCAGGTCTTGCTGAATGGCAGCACAGTCTGCTGGGGTGTCAGCGATACCACCCAGCTTTGTGTCATCAGCAGCCTTGCTGACGATGCACCCTAATCCCTCATCCAAGTCATTAGTGAATAGACTGAATAGGATGGCCCCAGTACTGATCCTTGGGGGACCCCACCTGATACAGGCCTCCAACTAGATTCTGTCTCATTAATTATCACTACTCTCTGGCTTCTGTCCTAGAGCCATTTCATGATCTACCTTACTACCCGATCATCCAACCCACACTGCCTCATTTTGTCCATGAGCGTGCTATGTGAGACTGTGTCAAATGCCTTATTGAAGTCAAGATAGACCACATCCGCTGCTTTGCCATCATTTATTCGCCTGATTATGCCCTCATAAAAGGCTATTAGGTTGGTCAAGCATGACTTCCCTTGGTGAAGCCATAGTCACTGTCCCTAATGACCTTCTTCTCCTTGATGTGCCTAGAGACAGCATCCAGGTCAAATTGTTCCATCACCTTTCCTGGGATGGAGGTGAGGCTGACCAGTCTATAGTTACCTGGGTTCTCCTTCTTACCCTTTTTGAAGATTGGAGTGACATTTGCTAACCTCCAGTCTCTAGGCACCTCTCTTGATTCCCATGACTTAGAAAAGACGACTTAGCAATGACTTCCGCCATCTCCCTTAGCACTTGCGGTGCATCCCATCAGGGCCCATGGATTTATGTACATCCAGTTTACTCAACTTATCCATAACCCAATTCTCATCAACCAAGGCAGGCTCCTCTCTTGCCTGAACTGTGCTTAGATATCAGGAAATCTCCCAGAAGTATAGACAGTGTGGGTAAAATTCTATTGTGGTTGGAGTTTTGTGGTGTTTGTTTGTTTGTGGTTTTGTTTCTTACAGGAAAAAAAAAAAAGCACGGATAACAGAAGGAATACACAAAATAACAAGTATCAAACGAAGCACATATAAGACGACAGGAATTTGAACCTCAGATTATTTATTGTTACTAATG
This sequence comes from Upupa epops, assembly GCA_013397515.1. Taxonomy (NCBI): domain Eukaryota; kingdom Metazoa; phylum Chordata; class Aves; order Bucerotiformes; family Upupidae; genus Upupa; species Upupa epops. Next base: position 36,449 of record VZRI01009320.1, on the reverse strand, counting down.
CTTTTTCATGAGAGAGATCACTGTTGAGACCACAAGAGTTTCAGTGATGATAATTATGATGGACTCAAACTAAGTCATATTTTTGTAGTAATCTTTATGATGCTCACTATTCTAAGTTGTTTTAGACCATAATTCCATGATAGTTCTTTCTCCATGTGTGCTCTAGAATCGTAATTGTGAATGGATGACTCAGGATATTTTACAGTTTTTTTCAAAGAGTTCCATATTTAAAGATAGCCGAAATCACATTAAAGCAAATGTTATTGTTTTTGTTTTGAAATGTATATAACTACATATATTTATAAACATACACATGTATGTTTCAAGTTTTACTACCTAAATAGACAGCATTTAGTACATTATGTTACATAACTGTTGTAGTTCTAATTTCCATTTCATTTCAACTTCATTTATTCTGATTTGTTTGTATTTTTGTAGAACTGTTGCTATGGCTCTAAGCCTTATTCTTCTTTCCACAATTAGCCTCATCTGTTACATACTAACCTGAACTCATATGAAATCCAGGCCAACAATCAAACTATGGAGCCATGGAGATAGTTAAATCTCTGTCAACAAAACCTTTAGATTCATGGCTCTGGAGAATATTTAGGAAATTAAGGTACTAACTTGAATCTTCATAGACTTTATAACTTTTACAGTCCTCTTACTCAATTTTCTATATCTCTGAAATTACATGGGTTAAAAGGTTGATTTTATTTCTGTAAGGTTTTGAAACAAAGATATTTTAATAGTAATGAATAAACCTTAAATCTTTTGCGGTTTTTATATGAAATTTTACTGTAATTTTCAAGATGTATTTTACTCTATAATTTTTTCATGTAGGTTATTTAGATTCAGATCATTAATTCTACAAAAACCCAATTAAACATTGAAAACAGACAATAAAATGTAGCATATATATTTATATATAATTACATAAATGAATCACTAATCTGTACGTAACAAGTGTTATAATGATTAAGTTCAGCTTTTTTATAGACATATTATTTAAAATGTTTTATATTATAAACATAGTATTAAAAATGCACTGTTTAGATTACAGTTGCTGTGGAAAAGTAGTTTAAATGTCCATCATAAAGCAAAACTGCAACAATAAGCATGCTATTACTTAAGTATCAGAGGAGTTAGAAGAAAGCGTTAATGTGTGAACTACAGTACTAGCATGAATTTATCGGTACCTCTTGCCCTATAAAAAAGGAGTAAAACAAAATATTTAGATGTTAACTTCAAGCATTATAACTTTTTTGAAGCTGAACTTCTTCACCTTTTAATTGTTCATCTTGTTACTTGTACATTACCTGTACTATGTTTTGGGGAAAGCTGGAGAAAATAAAATGTCTGACAAATTAACAGTACTTGCTAAACTGTGGGAAAAGTCCAAGGTCAGCTCAACCTGCTTGGAGATGCAGTAAGAATAAATAGAACAGGAGATAAAAAAAGCTGAAGCAACTAAGATAATTGGGCTGGTTTGCAGTGAATTCTGGAAAACTAACATACCAGCCATGACGATGTAAAGGAAATATACTGCAATCTGGGGTATAAAAGGGTATAAAAGGGCATTTTGCACACAATAAATTGTCTTCAGATGCATCTCTGAAGTCTGTGCCTTCAATCGCCACATTTTTTCGTGTTTCCTTGATAAAATAAATAGAACAGAAGTTACAAGTTTTACAAACCTTCAATGACATTTGGCAGTGGAATCATTCCCATTTCTGAAACAGTTTATTTACTGTGGTCGTTAGACACCTTGATGCTTGATGACCTTTTGAATCAAGAAGTTTTTCCTGATGCCTAATCGAAACTTCCCCTGGCACAACTTTAGGCCATTTCCACTTGTTCTATTATTTTTTTACTTGCAAGAAGAGACCCACATCCACATCTCCACAACCTCCTTTCTGGTCTAACAACAATAAGGTTTCCCCTTATCCTACTTTTCTTCAGAGTAAATAGCTCCAGCCCAATTAGTTATTTCTTATAAGACTTTTCTCCAGTAATAGCTTACTCTTCACCTGCACTGTCATATTGTGGACTTAGACTCATAATTCTTAGGGCTTTTCTTGATGTTCTTCCCAGTACTCTTTGCTATCCCTAAAAAAATACACTTTTTAATAATTATGTGTATCTATAGTTGGTAAGAAAGATTGGTTTTTACTTGTACCTGCTTTACCGAATGATAAAGATTGCTTTTCATTATGATTGTTCCACTACATTAATCTCTTATATGTTTGCAAGTATGATAATTGCATATTTGATTTTTTTCTAGTGAGAAAGTCACTGGTCAGAGTACGCACTTTAATAAAATCAAGGTACAAACTTCAGGGAGATTGTTAAGCAACATCTAAATAGCAGATTTTTGGAACCTTAAAGAACTCATAATATCCTCAAGCAAATTTTTTGCTTCAGGTAGTTTTTTGTCTCTATTTGTTATATATATTCAGATATTCTAAGAGACTGGTGTTTACTGTAAGAGAACATTAGTGCTAAGGTTGTCATTGAGAAAGACCTTTTGTTATAAAAGACAACTATCAAAAACTGTGATGTAACTTACTATTGTAAGTCTGTTTTGTAAATTTAAATGAGTATATCTAGCATGGGCTTTTTTCTGAACATGATTTTTGCTGTGACAAAATTTGTAGTCTCTGCTTGACATAAGTTACTTGTTCCTGTCTAAAAAATAATCAACATTTGCCTACACTTCCTGGAACACTTTAATAACTCTTTTGGAAAAGGCTGACAAATCACATCAGTATTAACTGATAAAACATAAGTTATAAAACAATTAGCAAATTCAAAGTTAGCAGCTCCTACATTATATTACAATAAATATTCAACAGAATTTATTTATTTATTTGAATTACATTTTCATGTTATTTTATTTCTCTTGAACTGATTTCATCATATACCCAACATTAGATGGAAATGTGATTATAAATGCTGTGTATTTATAATCTTTTAGTTAAAATACAATTAAATGTGAGATCAAAATTCTCCTCTGCATAGCAAAAAGCACAGGTTTCAAGCCAGGAGAAATATCTGTGGTAAGGAGAGGCAGTATACATATCTTTCCCATTCTGCAGTGTCATACTGCAGTTTTGTGCATTCTGTACAAAACAAAGCTTTGTGTATAATGTAAATGAGAGGTAGGCTGTTGCAGGAAACCTGCTCAACTTGTGGTTTAGAACAAATAAGGATTGCAGCAGCTTAGTGATTTAGAGACAGGGCACCCTATAGCTGCCTTCCATTACATAAAGGCAACCTACAAGAAGATTGGAGAGGGACTATTTACAAGGATATCTACTGATAGCTCAAGGGGAGATGCTTTTCAACTGAAGCAGAGTAGCTTTTGACTAGCTCTTAGGAAGTTCTTCAGTACAAAGGTTGTGAGACTCTGGAATAGATTGCCCAGGGAGGTTATGGATGCCCCCTCCTTGGAGGTATTTAAGGCTGGGTTAGATGAGACCATTTAGCAACTGAGTCTAGTTGAGAGGCATCCCTACCCATAGTAGGAAGGTTGGAATAGATACTCCCTAAGATCCCTTCCAACCTGAGACATCCTATGGTTGATTCTGTTATTAACTGTCAGCAGGGCAGGCATTCAGGATAGATACAGTAGTGCACAAATGGTTAATTAAGACTTACAATTTTCTAAATGCTATATAAGTATTCCGGAAATGTTCTAGTCCTGTGCTTGCTGTGTGTTTGTTCCCACTTTTGCAGGCTATGTGAATTGTAGACAACTCCATCCATTTCTGAAGGTGTAGGTTCTCCTGTTAGAGTTGCAGGTGCCCCAGCTTTGTATGTACTTACTGCTCCCCAAAACCTGCTAATCACAATTCTGGTGAGAAAAGCACGATGGTGCCATACACCCACAGTTTTGAGTCTCCATGATGTCAGTGGGGTGACTCTTCCCGTTTCAAACCAGATTGAGATGGCTGCTCTGTTTTTGTTAGCTTGCTCTAAGATCCCGACTGTTGTAAATATTCATGATTGTAAGTCCATTTTATTTACTCAAGCTGAGGCAAGAATCCACAGGTTTTAAGTTTGCCGCTAAGCATGGATTAATTACTGAGATAAGAATCTATACTCTCCTGACTGAAAGTAATTTCATTTGTAAAACTATAGATGTCAAGCTCTCAAAATCATGTGTCACTACTAATCCTTCCACGGCTGCAGTATCTGTGAGGGTGTTTAACTCAGAAAGTTAGCTTCACTGTCAAGGGTTTAAGGAATTACTTGTAGCTGGGCATGCCAAAGCATGACTGCATTTGAGGAAATGACGCCTAGAGAGGCCACAGAGCTTTCAAGAATGTTTCTTTGTAAAAGGGTGGGGACAGAATGGTAATGGGTTCATTGAGAAACCAGAAAGCAATAGAAACATTATATGGAATTAAACAAGAAAGGAAATATCCGTTAAACCATAGTGTCTCTACTCAGGTACTTACTCTCTGTTTGGGAAGCAGTTTTCCTGCTTTCTTCCCTGGTGTACTGGGAAGTGACAACTCTTGGAATTATCCTTTATAATAATAACTTAATGTTTATTCATTTAGGTTTTGGGGCTTTGCAGTCCTGTAGCATTGATAATGTAGGGATGAAACCATAGTGTTTCAGTAACTGGTTGCCTTCTGATAAACAGGGCCTGCTAGCTAAACATTCTGAAAATTAAAGGTAGTCACTAAAATTGAAACTATAAAATATGTTAAGTTTTTCACTTAAGAAGTCCAGATCTTGCACCAGATCATTTATTTTCCAAATAATGTAGTATCATGCCTCAGTTGTAGAATAAAAATTAGAAAGACTTTCAGGGACATACTTTGGGTTCAACAGTCTTTCCATCCATAATCAGTTACAAGACTGAAGGCTTCATTAAATGAGAGGTGCAACAAGTTAAATGAAATATCAGAAATAAAGGGAAAGACAACTTAGTTTAAGTACTTAATCTCCAGTAGTAAGTTCAAGAACATTCTAGATGTTGCAATTCTACTGTTAAATTTTATCTTGTTCTATACTTGTGGTTTTGATTAGCAAGCCTCTGACATTCCCAGTAGATGACTGACAGTACTGCTGATATGTACTTTCATTACTCTACAATTCTCTGAGAAGTAATATTCTGTACTATATAACAAGTGTTCGACAAACTTTTTATTCTGTAGGACACTGACTCTTTTTGTCTCTGAAATGTTTTGATCTGAGAAGTCAGAATGATATTAGCAAGGTCATAATTATTAAATTCTGTAAAACCTGATAAATTAAGCAATTTGTAACTTTTCTGATTAAACAAAGCCTGACAATGTCTATTCTTCCTTCTGCCAATCCTGAGCGGCCATTTCTGGTTTGCCTTTCATTGCTGATGTTACAAATTTGCTCACATGTCCACGCAGAACAAGGTGGAGGCAACGCTAAGTCCCATGGCTGTGTGCTAGGCTGAAGCATACGGAAGGCATACCGGGATTCCTGGAGAAAGGGAAAGCCCAGAAAGGGAAACCAGAAGCCGCCAGCTCTCATGAGAGAGATTGAGACTGATATGGGAAATAGTAGGAGTTTTAAACATGATGAAACCAGAAGTGGCCAAATGCAGCTGCAGCCTTCTTGACCCAGCGCAGAAGCACATGTGACTGGGGGAGCAGCCAGAAGCCCATGTGGCAGCACATGTAGATGGAACCCACTTCCTGCTTGTAGCTCCACAGCACAGGTGAGTGAAGTGATCTGCCAAAATGGTAGTCACTCCCCTGAGAACTAAGACCAACGCTGTTATGGAGGCAGCACATGGGAAGTTTGATGTATTCATTCAGACAGACCTGACCAGAAAGGACACTTCAGCACAGGCAGTGACTTGCAATAGGTGCCTAGATGTTTCTACTGGTGGGAAGGCAAACAACTGCATAAAGTGCACACAGGTAGGTAACCAGGTGGCCAAATTACAAAAAGAGTTGCAAGGCTATGTAGCATCAGAATTGCTGAGACAGCAAGAGATTGCTTGATAGATAGCTGGTTGCAAAATCAGATTCCTTTAGCAGATACCATTGACAGTGTGACATCTTGGAGCCTGGTTACTCAAACTGATTCTCCTTTGGTGTTAAAGGCCTTGAAGAGCTTGTGAATCCTTCTTGTTAGTCAATGAAGACATAGCTCCTATCCTATTGACTATGTCCATTGGCACACGATGGTGTCAATCCTGCCATTTTATACCCAAGGACTGAATCTCTTGTGCAGGTCCCTTGTCCTTGCTTTTGTTTATGCCAAAACCAGTCTTTGGAATGTTCTCAGTTTTTTCTTTGCCTTTCTCAAATACTTCTGGCTTGCTGAGCTGTGCAATAATGTCATCAGTGTATGGTAGATGTTCCGGGGTATCACCATTTTCTAGTGCTGTCTGAATTAGTCCATGACAGATGGTGAGACTGTGCATCCACTCCTGGGGTGGTTGGTTTCAGGTGTACTGTACCTCCCTCCATGTGAAAGCAAACTTTATCTTTCACCTGGCTGCCAAAGGAATTAAAAAAACCACACTGACACTCAGTGATAGCATACCACTTGGCTGCCTTTGATGCCAAGTTTTATTGTAGCTCTAACATATCTGGTACAGCAATGGTGGTGTTATTTCATTCAGGTCACAATAGTAACTCTTAGCCTCCATTCTATCAGATTTTTGTACGGGCCATATAAAACTATTAACAGGTGAGTGTATCTTAGTGACCACTCCTTTGGTCTCCATTTGATAAATGAACTCATGGATGGGAACCAGGGAATCTCAGTTTGTATAATACTGTGTCAGTGCACCATCCTGGTAGCAATTGGCACCTACTGCTCTTTTATGTGCATCAATACCGCAGCAAATGGGTCTTCCAGAGAGGCCAGGCAAGGTAGACAGCTGTTTGATTGTCTTTATCATGGCTACACGAAAACCAACTAGTAGCTCTTTGGGTCCTTCAAGTATCCTTGCCTGAGCTCACTTGGGCGTCTGGGCTGAAAAACACATAATGGGGTGCTTTTCCCACTTGTTCTCTGTTAAACTCACATCAGCCTCCACTACAGATAATTCTTGGTAACTTCCTGTCACTCCAGAGACCCAGATGGGACAGTCTCTTTTCAGTGACGTCCTCTAATAGGATGAGGGGCAACTGTTACAAGTTAGAACACAGGAAGGTCCACCTCAACAGAAGAGTGGGAACTCTCCTGGGGGAAATGCTGGAGTGGCAGCAGTCCTGAGGGAAGTACTGCTGTGCAGAAGCAGGGATGTTTGTGAGGACACTGTGGCCTGTTGCTGACAGCACAGGAAACTCCCTAAGATCCGTCTTTACTGTGGGGGTGACAGAGCATTGGAACAGGCTGCAAAGAGAGGTTGTAGAGTCTCCTTTGGAGACTTTCAAAATCTGCCTGTATGAGTTCCTCTGTGGTCTGCTGTAAGTGATCCTGAATTTAACAGGAGGGTTGGAATAGATGGTTTCTGGATGTCCCTTCCAACTCCTAGGATGTCCCTTCCAACTCCTACCATTCTATGATTCTAGATTTGTGTAATAAAATTCTAGAGTATAATCACTGACAGTGTTATCAGGGATATGTAAATGTAATGTTTTGTCCTGTCTTGTTATATCTTACTTTCTAAAGTGCAGTAAATTGTTGACCTTTGCTAGTTCAAAAGACAAGTTTAATTTTATTATGTACCTTATATCTTGATGTCTTGTTGACTGTAGTACATTATCGATTATACTGGGTAACATAGTTTGGCTTCCTATGAAGAACAAGACCTTAACACACTTCATTGAAATGTCTGACTGCTTTGGAAGAGAGGAAAAGTCTCTTGACAAATGTCCTGACAAAGCAATAATGAAAAGGTCACACCACATTTCCTGCCACATTTATCTTGTTTTCTTTAGTGGCTGTGTACTGAAAACTAGATCAAATTACATTTAATTAGGAACACTAAGTTCTGCAATAAAGTTAAGAATCTCTTAAACACTTCTATAAAAAAATATGTTATATTAACTATTAAGTGGCATCTCATCATTACTGTTCAGATCCCATCTTAAAACCTTCTACCTTTTCTAAAGATCAAGGTCACAGAGCTCAGCACTTCTTTTTTATGGGCCCTTGGGGCCATTTTGAGCATTACTACTTCAAGAATTGTTGATTATAATTGAATACAAGAACAAAGAAACACATCATAAGCATTCTGAGCAAGTCTTTCCTGACAGCTTTGTCAGCATATGAAATAACAAATGCCCAGTATTCACTGACAATAATAAAACTGCTTGCTTATCAATTATCTTCCCTTGATATGCCATAAATGATTAAGGGCTAATTCTAAATATACTGGTTTTTTAATATTCTTATGTGTTGCGTACTTAATGAACTATCCCATAGTTAGCGTACTCTGGCAGTATGGGTGCATTCACAGAAATGGATGGGGCCTTACAGCTGTGAGTGTCTGTGGTTGTAACCAGAATATTTTATTATTGCTTTAAAAGGATGTTTAGAATTTTTTTCTTCTGTATTAATATTTTTCCAGTGTGTTGCTCTTTTATCTGTTTTATTGCAGAAATTGTGATTGGCTCGCTCTTTACCATTTAATGACATAGCATTAATAAATCAATAAACCACTGCAGCTCCAATCTATTTTATACCATATGGGGTTTTTTTATGCTAGTACATACTGTGTCTGGAAGCTTTCTCTCATGAAACCCATTAAATTGAAGATTATTAGATCTTTGCAGTGTAATTACATTTTTCCAGCCTTCCTGTTGATTAGAAATCGTGAGGTAAACATTGGGGGAAAAAAAAATAAGTAATTCTAAAAAACATTCTCCCTCCTCTGGCACCTTTTGGACTTGCTTTGTTTGAAAGTCATAATTTTCATCATTGTAACTCTAATTGTATGGAAATAAGTACAAACATTATAAAAATATGAATTTAAACTAAAAAAATATAAAGAATTAGTAAAATATACATAATGACATATTTAACATTTTCTCCGACATTACAAAATAAGGATTCAATTCTTAGCAGAGAAATTGGTTAATCTAGGCTCATTTTATACAGCTGAGGGTCTAGCATCATCTGTCTCAGTGCTGTTCTGAGTCAGGTCCTTGAAAAACTTCCAGTTACTTCTGAAATACAGGTATTCACTATGCTCTACTGAGATATAAACAACTAAAGAAGAAAATCATATATGGTGGCCTATTGTATGTAAAGATGAAATACAAACTAGTATGATGGCGTCAAAGCACTAAAGGATTGTGTCTTTCTGTGCTGAACGAAAATTATTTTAGCCAAGAACAAGCAGTTATTCAAAGAAACCAGACTTTTTTCTAAATGTGTATTACATGGAATCTAGAGAGTATAATATCTAGTGGATATTTTATATAATCCACTATATTTGATTTAATCCACTGATATAAAATAGTTTGGCTCAAAGGGTAAATTGTCAGAATCAGTGTGACCTTTTCATTTTCCTGACTTATCAGACTGTTTCCATGAAGAGCCACAATTTTTTTGTGGTGTGTGTTATTTTTTTTTTTTTTGTGCTGATTATGATGTGTCATGCTTTGTGGTGAATGAGGAGGCAGGTATTAGTGACCGTGGGCAGGTTCTTGTCAGACAACTGGTCTGAGGTGTGCTGGCCAGGCTGCCACAGTTACCTGTGACGATGTGGCCATGAACTGGCATGTATCAGTCACAGCTGCGTCTGGGACAGGAAGACTGAGGAGGTGAAAACACCCATCCAAAAATATGCCCCAGAGAAGTATTTGGTGTTCTGTGTGGAAGAACACAGTAGGTGTTATGTGGTACCTGGGCAAGAGCTTCCCTTCTGAGGGAAGCAGAAAAGAGTGGGAACTCTCCTGAGGGAAATGCTTGAGGGGCAGCAGTCCTGAAGGAAGTACCGCTGTGCGGAAGCAGGGATGTTTGTGAGGACTCTGTGGCCAGCTGCTGATAGCACAGGAGAATGCCTCATCAAGAGGAATTTGCAGACTGGCGGAGAAAATAAGGTAATTTTAAAATGGGCAAACTGGGGGATAAGGGCTTGTCTAAACCATGTTCTATTCTTTCTTAATACCTGAATTAGTGATTAGAGATTTGTTTTGGGGGGCAGAGATTTTACTGAAGAAAAACTCTCTAACTCTTTAATGTTTGCACCTGAGATACTTGAATGAGGCACAATATGGACTTGGACCAAACGTTATCTCTTGCACAAGGTCCCTGATTGGGTGGTCTTAGCAGACACCAGGTAGAATAACCCAATTACAGTTACTAGGTACTAAGAATTTTCCTTCCAATTCTTGCATGGAGCTGTCAGGGTGCCATGAATCCACAACCCAGCCCTTTCTAGAGTATCAAAGAATCATAGAATAGTTTAGTCTGGAAGGGACTTAGGAGATCATTGAATTCCAATCTGCCTGCCATGGGTAGGGACACCTCTCACTAGAACAAGTTTCATAGACCTCCCTCCAACCTGGTCTTGGACACTTCCAGAGAAGGGGTGTTCCCAACTTGTTTTGAGGCCACCTCTTTCAGTGCCACACTTACAACCCTCATGGTGAGGAATTTCTTCCTAAAATCTAGTCTAAATCTACCCTCTTTTAGCTTGAAACCACTCCCCCTTGTCCAATCACTAGAGTTTCTTGTGAAAAAAAATAAAAATCCCTCTCCAAACAGCAAATAGCCGTTAGGATGTTATTGTAGTGCTACTCCATCACCAGAGCAAGCAGGTAATAGAAAAACTTTTTGCTATAGCAATGTCATGAGTTTGATAAAATTACAATTATACATTTTCATTAATACTTTATGCCATATAATGTATTTGAAAGTTACTGCTTTCTTTGTATTCCAGTGCTGCATTCTAGTTAGTCACATGAAATTTTAAAATGCAACTAAAGCCTACTTTTCACTGCTGAAGTACAACTTCTGGCCTGGCATTTTCCTCATACTACTGTGGTTTTAATTTTATGTTCATTTGTAATTAGAAATTTTTTTGGAACTTCCAAGAATCACTTTGAGAACTGCTGGATTGAGAGGTAGCTAGAGGTTTTCTGTGTTGGTGATAGAAAGATACACTGAATTTTGCTCCTGCCCTTGCAGTGTACTCTGTATTTGTATGTTGTTTTTACATTATAAAATATAGATGGTTTTTAGTACTCTTTGATAATATTTGTAACTACATAAACGATTTTCCCCCTCTTAATATTACAGTTCGGGATACAATTTAATGTCTCATCTGAATCTTTCTGTGTAATAGAATCCTCATGGAATTTAAGGAAATCTGTTAAATTTTGAAAAGTATGTTAAAATATCTAATGTTCCCACCAAATGTCTTAATCTGTTTAAATTCACCTGGTCATGATTGCATTTTGCATATTTATTAAACTGGAATAGAATCCTTTACTTAGTGTATGGTTTGGGTATCTTAGTCATACAGATTGATTGCCTGATAAGACTATGAATATTAATTTGAGTATTATTTCAAAGAACATTTTGAAGGAAAATATTAGTAAAGGGAACTTGGTCTGGAGAGGATTTTGTTGTATATGATTGTACAAAATAACACTTTAATGGCTTGTCTATTGTTTTCACTTTCTTAAATTGGATGTTTAAAACTGAAAGCACCCGTGGTAACTGTACAGTTAATTAATCCAAATTTGTGAGGTGCTTTATATTTCCTACATGAAAAAATGATGCATAAAATAAACGTGCTGTTTAAAGTTAGTCTTCTACTGCCTAGAACAATATTACAAGGCAGCAGTTAAAGCACTTAATCATAGGAGAAACAAGTCTTTGGGCACATGTATACATATCATGAAAACTATTAAATTGGGTGGCCCCAGAACCACCTTGGATTTCAGATGGGACTAGCCCCTCATGTCTAACTTAGATTACTGCACCCAGCTTTAGTTAGACAACTGAATGGTAATAAATTGTTCATACTGTAGCTGTCATTGTTAGTGGTGTCTACAAAGAGAGCAGCTTCTCCTTAAGGGTAATACCTCTTAGATCTTACACAATGTTTAGAATAATGATACAGCATTTCTGTTCTGTTACTGTAGACATGTGTGGACTGAATATTTTTGATTTTTTGCAGTGACTTAAAGACTTCAGGGAATTTGCAGTATTGAAGTCTAGAAGGGCTTAAGGATTATTATTAATAGCCTTTAAAATATTTTAATGAAACTCAGATTGACTACTATCTTTTTATAGCCTTTTTATCCCTTAAGACATGGAAGGAGGACTACATATCAGTCTTCCTGTTCAGACATTGTAAATACTCAAAATAGTTGGGCATGTATCTTTCCCTGGCCCCCAAACCCATTCTGTCAATGAGTACAGGCACTGAAGAAAAATTGAAAGCCCCCTCTCTTTCATTGAAATGCTTCCAAACCGGAATACATATGTGGTGTCCTTCTTTGCACATTATCCCTTTTATCAATTTACTGCATTTTCTCAAAATAGAGGTCATGGTGACAATTGAATTTTAAATATGCTGGATTACAGAGGGACCCGTGAACACCACAAGATTTCTTAATCATGTTCAGGTTATACTGAATGCTAAAAGAATTATTAAGCTAAATGGAACTGTATTCTATCTCTGTGATCGGGACACTTGTGTGAATAGAGAAATACATTTGTCCTTCATAAAAAACAGTGTGATAGCTTGTCAATTCAAAATGCAGTACATGTACTGAAAGAAAAAATGGACTAGTGTGTTTCCTAAGCAACTAAGGGGAAATGGAATCATGCAGACATGCTGCTGACATGTTTTCCTTGTGTATCAGTAGGCAATAGGATGAGATACAAAATATTGTGCCAAAATTTAAGCATGCCAGCCTTAAAAGTTCTCTTGTCTTGATCAACTGTTACTGTTTATTTGTACATCACAGGTCTGCTATTCCTACAGGACTCAGAACAAAATGTAAGCTAGAACAATTAGTCTTTCTTATATCTAGAATTATGCTACTAATGAATGTGTTCAGG
>VZRI01009320.1:0-21852 GCA_013397515.1 Upupa epops | reverse complement strand
GGGGGGGATGTAAGAAAACTTCATAGTGTCAGCATGATTGATGTCCAAACTCTCATAAATAACTTTTATGGACTGAAAGTGCATCTTATAAGAACATTCATCTGTTCAAATGCAGATTTCACTTTTCAGTTATCTCTCTTAGCATGACTAGTCAGTATAAAATATTTATGATTAGACACCTTGGTTCTGAAATTAATTGGATCTTGTAAAGAGAATAAATTTAAATTATATTGATCCTAATCCTATATTGTAAAGGCATTTATACAGCCTGTCATTATTTCAAGAGCATACTTAAGACATGAACACTAGAATGAAATGAACCTGAAGTAGATCCCTTGATAACTTTGATCCCTTTGCAATCAAATGTATAGATTGTAATCCTCTGAATGGAATCCAGTTAGGAAGTAAAGTAGTAAGATAAAGGACAGAATGCTTCTGTAAAGAGAAGCATAATATTCTTTTCTATAAAATTAATTGCTTATTAGTAGAACAAATAGCATAACAATTGAGAGACCTATGCTAAAATTCTCCATGTTTTCAAATGATTTTGTTTTATAAGATTCCAGCTGCTTGCTTTGTTGTTTTGCATAAGTACCAAAAGTGCTGTAAAACGTTTTCAGAAGACTTTGTGAAAATAAGTTACTATATTAGACTGGTAAAGTCTATGCTAAAGCTTTGATTTTTCAAATAACCTTTCCAAAGTTTAAATATACAATGTTTGAACTGGTTCTTCTGTCTAATTATAACCAATGATAAAGCAAAAATAACTCCATCAAATATTGTGGTATCGTATGAAATAAGCATCTATAGTATTTTCCCCTAGTTAGTTGTAATTAAGTTGTATATTTAGACAGATCGTAACACAGATGGAAAGGGGCAATGGACTGAAAATAAATATTCATGACTACCTCAGATCTGTAGATATTTGCACACTGATATGTTCACATTCCTGATTTGTTGCAACCTAAGCTGTTCTATGATTGTTAAACAGCTTATGTTCACAATGTTCTTGTGAAGCCCTGTACTTAAAGATGAAAGGTATGAAAGTACATGTTTTCCCTGCCAGGATCTTCTGTGAACTGTGACTAAAAGAGACAGAGGGAAAGATGGAAATATGCTTTTTGTTGATATTCCTTTAACCAATAATTTTTCAATTTTACATATTCATGCGAATGCAGTAGCTGATGGTAAACATACTATACATGGGGCTGCCAAAAGTAGTTTGTCAAGAATCATGATTGTTTCAGTGTTTTGATCTATTCTGCTATCATTCTGTGTTCTTCAAATAAATAAACCTTAGAAATTTTATCTAAATCATTGATCGTTTGGGGGTTAATGGATTTCCTGGAATGATTACTTAAAGATCTTGGTGAGCTATAGGATTGTTATGTGTTTGTTCAAATTGAAATCTATTTGCTATGCATTTTGAACGTGTCAGCAAACATAACCTGACCTCCTCGGGGTAGGAGGTTAGATTCTTTTCCAAGGATGTCAGTCTGAGTGACTATTTTTATTTTCTGTCTAGTCTTAAATGACTAACTGACATGGTTTATGTTGGACTACGTGACAGAAAAAAAGGACCACTTTATTATTTTGGAATAAAGAACAACTGATAATAACATTATATATGTTTTTATTCAATAAATGAAGAGCTGGATTGATGTTTCATTTAGTTTGCCATTCTTTTAAAATCCTTTTGCAGTTTGTGAGTGAACTATCTCAATACACAATTTTGTATATTTTCTATTTCTTTTAAAGTCCATTTTACTTACTCTTTATGGACTAGCTTCTAGACATTCATATTGCTATTTAGCAATTGCTATCAGTTGGTGAGATGGTTTAGATGGTGAGAATATATTTTGGCATGGGAAGAACTGAAATATATTTCAGTGCTGGATAGCAGGCCATCTATTGAGGCTGCTTGATGTCATGATATCACAAATTAACTGCAGCCCTGACTTTAAGTTTTTCTTGGTTTCTTTTTCTTCCTTCCTCCCATTTTGTTTGGAGAAATTTTGTTTCATTTTTTTGGGGAGCAGGCTTTGAAAATTTTCTCAGTACTTGTTACCCATTCTTGTTCCCTTCCCAAGAAATTTAGTATGGAACAAAATATGAGCATATAATGTAGAGGCAACAGGCAGCAGATCCTTGAACTTCATATGCCACAAATGACAGCAGGAATGTTGTCCTTACTGTTCACTAGCACAAGGCCAGACTGATAAAATTACCCTTTTGTTCCCATCATTCAAACGTGGATGGTCAAGAAGCTTCTGATATTACATGTTTCCAACTCTGCTGCTCATTGTAAGACGAGTATTGCATTTTTTCTTTCATCCTTCCTCCTTCCATCCTTAAATTACACATAACATTCAGAGCAAAAATTGAGAAATGTAAGATATAAAATGATACTGATGTGTGTTGTGTTTGTATTTCAGTTGTGTTCCAGTGACATCTATAAACCTTATGTATTCTTGAATGTATGTGCTACAGTTTTACTAAAAATATTTATCAGATTCTTACATAATTTTTGTGATTCTTTGTTGAGTAGGTCTGGACTAAAGAACTGCAGTTCTAATGATTATTTCTACCAGAAAATAACCCACTGCCTGTGATAACAATACTATACAGAAACACCTGTTATTTCTTTGAGAGGCTGTGTGTGGCATTCCTCATTCACCCCATCAATTTGCACACATACTAATCATCTACATTTCAGTTTTCCCCAACTGTAAGTACTTTCTTCTCAAAAATTATTTTACTATTGGTATTTTTGAACTAATCTCTTAATCAAATGTTGGAGGAACTGACCAAAACAAACAAATCAACTAAACAACAAAACTTCAAACCCTTTGATAATTTCAAAAAGAAACTTTGAAGAAAATCTATCTAAATCACCTTTTAATACAAGACAGGTGTTGACCTATAAAATCAACTTAATAATGGTATTCTGTAAAACTGCAGACATAAGAATTTTTTTATTTAGAAGGAAATTGGGAATTCAGTTATTGGATCCTCTTTTAAAATTTTTTCTTAAGTTATGTGGATCATATCCTAGAGAAGGTCTCGCATAAGTTAGGGGAGCTATGTGGAAAAACTGAAATATTTTCATAATTATAGTATTTCCAGTCCTAACTTGAACAGAGGAGCAATAAGAAGAAAATTCTTAGAGCAAATACTGTGCCAATATTGTTCAGCTATTAAATGTCTTTTTGAAAATTGCCCAAGTTAAGTTTATATTTAGACCCATACCTAATTTTTAAACTGTAACTTTTTTCTTCTGCTTTATATAAAGGACATATCAGTGTCCTTTAGGATAATAGAGTGTGGTTATAAATCAATGCATACATTTTACATTTTAAATCAGGCTGGAGAGAGAAAAGTCCAGCTGGGTGAATGTGTCAGCTCCAGTAATTCCTAGGCTTCTGCTTCTGTACTCTTGCAAGCAGTGTATGTTCTGGGAAGCATGAGGGAAACATTGTCCTCTTGTAAAGAACAGCTCTACCTCTAAAAAAAATCCAAATACAATACCTTTTAGGTTTGTCCTGGAATACAGAGTGATTGTATTACAATTCTGGAAATAAGATGTTTCTTTTTTAAAAATGTGTGGAGTTGTTGTTGAGGGTATCAACAGCTGCTGCTTTAAACTTTGTGGAAGAAAAATTTTTATTCAGCATAAATTGCATTTGACTACTTTAACTTTCCATTTCTTTCATGATGCAAAAATAATTACTGTGTCAGTATTTAGGATCCGTACTCAATTCTTTGCTCTATGCATGAGTATTGTATAGGCAAATAACGTTCTTCCATTTATTCGCCCCCCCATATTTTGTATGTTAATGAAGAGCCTTTACTTGTTGTTTTAAGCACTAAATTAGCCATTTTATTTAGAATATCCCAGAAATAGGCTATTTATGTTATTATAAATAAATAACATACGCTGCTTATTGTTATGATCTCTATCATAATTTTGTGATTTTTGTACTATAGTTGGAAAATACACTTGGAACAAATTGTGGTCCCTTTGAAAATACTTTTCTGTAGAGTTGATGCTGTATTCTTGATATGTAGATAATTGATAAGTGGACAGAGCAGTATAGCAAACAGCACTTCAAAGTTCATTTTCCCATAAATTATTAAACTTATTATCATTTGAAAAGTAATTGTTTTTATAGGAATTTAACACACTTTTCACAAGACTTAAATACTAGTGGGCAAAATATCAGACTAGAATACAAAAGCCTTCCCCAGAACAAGTTTTTTGCTCAAGTATTTTGAGAAAACATATTCATGAAAGCTTAGACTTATGTGTTTTCATTAAATTATTTTACTTATAGGTTTTGTTTAATATCTGGCATACTAAATGTATGCAGTCAGCTGCTGATGACAGCTATCAGCATGCTCAACTAATATCCAGCTTGTACATTTAGGACACCAGCTGTGTATTTTTGCATGTACTTTGCTTATATGTTCAAAGATTTTGCTTCTAGCAAAAGCAAATCATTTCTGTCATCTTTTTCATGGTTGGTTTGGTGGATTAATGTAGCCATTCCTTGGTTAAGTTTCTCTGACTACCAGGGTGCCACCAGAGATGGTGCTTTGTGTAGTGTGCTTTGAGCAGATGAGATGCACAGTTGAAATTCCAATAAGTTTTGAATAGTGGACTAGTGAACAACATAAATTACTCATGAAGTGTAGAGTTGAGAAAGTTTAATTCACTGGAGTGTAAATCAACAAATAGATCTTGCCACTAGGAAATAATGGACTAGTATTGTTGTTCTGAAGATGCATTTTCTTATTTTTTTTTGCCCTGCCCATGTTCTTCTCTGGCCCTGTTTTCCCCTGTTAAAAATCATATTGCTGGGTGGATGGTAAGAACCAGTAAGGCAGTTTGGCCCAGTTGAATCTGAGAAACAAGTCAAAAGGCAGTTCTGGTCTTGTATAGACACTCATGTGTGCAAACACACTTATTGCTGATTTCATTTAAAGGTATCTGTCTGTTATGAAACAGCATATGATATGAATTAAAATTCACCTAATGAGTGATTTCACCCAACTGTATAGGAAATTGCTTATTTTCTAGTTAGAACCGTTTGGATCCATGAACACATGAATAAACATTTTTCACTATAATAGCCTTAGTTGTAAGGGGAATTTGGAATAATATTACCATTTAATTCAGAGGAAAAACATGAGAAAATATTCTTGTAAGATTTAAACAGTCTACAAAGATATTATTTCCTGACACTGATTCATTATGAAGGGACCTTCGTTTCATTTTATTGCTGACTGAGTGCATTTTATTAAAGAAGCTTAGAAGTTATGCATTAAGAACTTGTTATATTAAAATTACTCTATCTTGGCTAATAAAACAATAAAAAAATAAACTGTTAATGCAAAACAAATTCACCTAGAAAGCTCATAGAAATATTTCTGACATATTTACATTAATCATTAATTGACAGTTTTGAACACAATTGTCCATGGTCTTTTCTAATACAAAGAAGGAATTTGAAAAACAATAAAAATATAATTTATCATTAAAATGAGGAGATGTAACGCTGTACGAATTATGCTTCACAACAGGGTGGTGTTTTATACTTCATTGATTTGATCAATACTTTTAGACTTATTATTGTAAACTTTATTGCTCAAGATTACAGATAGTAAAAGCTACTGAAACAAAACAAGCTTTTATAGCTAGAATGGAGTGGCAGCTTGTAATTGAGCCTGCTGAGTACTCAAACAGGATAGAGGTTTCACGTTAAATGCATCTTACAGGCATTATAAATCAATTTGTGTAGTGGAAAGCACAGGCAGCTGCTGTTTAAAATTGTAAGCTTAATTGTCAAAATACTCTTTAGGAATTCAATTAAAGTAAATTTGTTGAAGTTGTCTTGGTTTAAACTTGAGATCCACAGTAGTATGATGTAGTGAATATTTTTCTTTCAAAATGTAGATTTAAATTTTTTTTTGAGAGTTATAACTTGGAAGCCTGAATATTGCCTTCAGTGCTGTGATCCTAACTCTGTGGTAATCCTGACCGGCTGTCTAGCATTATCCACTCTGAATACATACTTCAAAATACTTAGGGCACATGTTCAGCACTGGAAAAATATCTTCTTATTATGAAGGTCTACCAAAACCAGCCATGTTTGCAAATTTAATCAAAATGAAAGGACAGAATCTTTGTATATTTATTACTTTTATTTAAAAAGTGGAAATTGAAAAGCATGTTCTGTAATATTACGAAGTAAACATGAATGGTAGTCACTGATAACTCTTTCTAACAGATACTGTATCATGTGTAAATAAATAAATAAATGTATCTTGAACAGTGCAAGACTATTTCATTAAAACAAAAGATTTTATCATGACAAAAAGAAATAATCTACCAGGAAGGCAATAGAGACAATATACCAAGCAGCAATGAAGCTCACTCAGTTAACCCTAACTCTCGCTTCATTTTCAATCACTAGAAAATGAAGAGCAAGATGCTGATGTTAAGATGGTTTCCTGGTCTACTGTATTGCCTGTATGCAGCCCAAAGGAAGGTTTCTCTGGCTAATGGCATGAAGTGAATTGCTTTTTATTACATCCGAGCTACATATGAGGATTTCCTGAGAAAAGTAAGTGAGAGACTTGCACACTTATGTGAATTTAGAGCAGAGATTCTTCTCTGATTTTCTTTTTCTCCTGGTGAGTGTAGGACTGCCTGGCTTTCTATGATTCAGCTTTCAGGTTTGCCAGTCCAGAAGGTCTTTCTCAGTGTTTTATTTTTGGTGGTCTGTATCAGCTTTTACAAGAAGTTTTAATGTCATTGTTAATATTTTCAGTAGTTAGGAAAAAAAACAAAGCTGTTTGCTTTCCTCACAGTGTTTTCAGAGCTGTTGGTGGGACTTTCTTTAGCGCTTTTGGGGTTTTTTAAAACATTTCTGAAATTATCTAACAGCTGCGTTTTAGATTTGCTTTACAAGTCTTTTTTAGCCATGACTTACCTAAGCTGAACAGTATAATAACACTGAGTGTTTCAGAAGCTAGTGGCACTACTTAGGTAAGGAGAACTGTAAGAGAACTGTTATCTGGAGATTCTTATTCTTTATATGCTTATTTCTGTAGTAAACTTACTTTCAATTATGCTTAGCCATATCCTTGTAAGGCTGTTGTAAAGTTTAAGTCACTGTTTGCATGTGCTGAGAGATACTGCAATGAAAATTAGCATTGATGGATAGGGTACAATTACTGTTACTTTGCAGCATGTTCTAGATTCCAGCTGAATGTTTTTTAGTGAAAAGTTGCTATGGTTTATTTTCCAAAAAATGAAATGGGGTTCCATAACTATTCTCTGCTCAATAATAAAATCTGCCCCCCTCCTGTGCTGCCACTCTCCCCCATACTGAGAGTTCAGAATTGATTCAAGACTCCTGAGTACAGGTTTTTTCCAGTTTTGCAACAATGGTTATCTTTGAATAATGTTTTCTTCAGCTTAATCTGTAATTATTCTGTTGACAGCTCTACTTTAATAACCTTTAAATTTGGTGATAGAATCATTAATGAGTCAGGTTTTGTAACAAATCTTGAGGCTCTGATGAATAAGCCATGCTTGCTTGCAACATTTAACTGTGCATTTGTAACTAGTACTGTTGGTAAACCTTGACCTTAAACACAGAAGAAGAAAGAACTTAATCATATGTGTAAGAGTGTTCTGAGTACAGACTTCATAATGATCCCTATGCTTTCTGAACAAGACTCTAGTATATTATCGAACCTTAGCTACAACTTTGGGGTGTATCTTACTGATGGTGTAGAAGCTCATTTTTCATTGGCCTTTTGCTATGGCATTTTCTTGAGAGATTTGGTGCTGTTACAAATGAGTACATACACATAAACGAAAAAACACCTCTGGTACTTTGGGAAGACAATTGTATTCTTTTGATTAAGAATGTCCAAGAAGATAATAAAACTTGGATTTAGTCTTCCTGCAGATATCTCATCTGTTGAATAGGGAGTACAGATTATCTTAAGTGTTTTTAGATTATATGTGAGAATAAAATTAAATTTTAGTATTCTGTCATATGATTTTTTTAATATTCTTCTTAGTGATAAGAGTTAGTCCATATTAGAGTAACTTCAGTACCACACTAAAAAAAAAGATCAGTTTTGCTGGGTTTTTTATTATTCTTAGTGTAGACTGTCAGTAGCCTTTGTTATCAGAGTTCAGGTCTTAGCACAATGAAATCCACTTGCAGAAAAAAGTATTAGATGTGACTTACATTATTGTCTTTTTATTCCTTTCACTTTTGAATTCACACCATGAGATTTTATTTCATCATATTACAGTATTAGAAAGAAAGTGGCAGTTAAGTAGATAGTTTTGCCGAAGATTCCCATGAATATTAACAAAAAGAAAGGTTTTTGTGGTAAATCACTCACAGCAGATATCCAGGTATGTGTCAAAATTTTACTATGCTTTTGCAATGCCTATTGCAACACTTGGATATACTTTAATGTAATTAACACACATCAAATTGTATTTTGGTGTTTTTCAGTGCACAGACCCTCATCTGCCTCTAAATGGGTCAGCACAGTAATGTAAACCAGTAGAAAACTACTGTCATCATTCTTAAATAAAGTGATTGAGGCATAAAGGAACATTCTACATATTTTCTTACAGCATTGATGGCCTTCTTGGCCACTTGGGCACACCGCTGGCTCCTGTTCACCTGGCTGTCAACCAACACCCCCAGGTCATTTTCTGTCACTCAGCACTCCAGCCACTCTTCCCTAAGCCTGTAGTGATGCTGGGGGCAGTTATGAGCGAAGTGAGTCACCTGACACTTGGCTCTGTTAAACCTCATCCCACTGGCCTCAGCCTCTCTCTCCAATTCTTATTCCAACTACTCTTTGTAATCAGAATAAGCATGTAAATTTTCCAAAATAGAGTTAATATGTGGTGTAATGGTGTAACAATGAAAATGAAACACAACAGCCAGTGGTTCTTTATACCATGTTTAAATTGATGAACTCCAAGAACAGGGAAAACATTCCATGACATTAAACTGATAACTTGCACTTTGGACTGGAGACAATACAAACGTTCCAATCCACAGTATATCTGCAATTAGTCCTTAATACTGCACATGGATTATATTATACATGGGTAGCCTCTGTGTTTCTAGTAGACTTAGCTTCTCTGTTGAGAGACCTCTTGGGAAGCAGGCTCTTTCTAAAAGTTTTTTGTCATCCCAGAAAAATATTCAAAACACTGTCTGTCAAATGTAAATCTGCTGCTTTAACACAGTAGCAGCAAAGATTTACGGTAAGAGAATCGTGTTGCAATGCTATTGATTAAACTACCCTTCATTACATAGCTGTCCTAAAGCAATAGTATTTATGGTGGTAGGGAATGATTAATAATAGCTCATATTTTATATATTAAACTTGGATGCTCAGCATGTAAGTCAATTCATCTGTGTTTAGCACTGATTTTGCTTTCTTGGGCAACTGGATTAGATTTGCAGAGAATTTGAAGTATCTTAAGAAAGAATAGTCTGGGTATTTAATAGGAGAAGAAACAACTACCACTGTTGTCTTTGCAAACTCCACAGAATCCAAGAAAATTCACAGATTCTCTTGACACCTTGAACCTGCCACTGTGTTTATGCAAAGGATAATGAGAACATTGTCAGGACAAAATAGTAAGTATTTCCATCCTCTGTACTATCCTCATCACTGAAAATTGCAAAGTTTTGGTTTTTTTGGCGAAAGCAGCCAGTGTCTGAAATGCAGAATACCCGATTGTCTTATGAAGACATTGAACTGATGAATATATGATGGCATTTTTGTATTTCCATCTGTATAGACAGCTATTGCACACATCTATGTATGCCTGCTACAGAACTAGAAGAGAAGAGAAGAGAAAATCTGGCTGAGGAAGTGTAATTAAAACATCACAGAAAGTATTTTATAGTATACTTTCCATGAGGAACAGAATGTATTATCTCGCAAACCCATGGATATTTCCTGGGGAAGTATAACCTCAGTTTGGCAAGTGAATTTTTCTCCAGTGGTCTGCATGTGTCAGAAAAGATGGGTAATTTGGCAATGTTTTGTATACAGTTCCTTATGATTTATTATTGTATGCACTGTAGTACAGCTTGATCCCTTTATAAGTGATTACTTTGTTCCTGCTTGGGCTTTTTTTTTAATAAGGCTTGTTAATACATGCTATGTGGATGTTTTGTCTTTGTATTTGCATCTCAATCTTTGCTTTGCTAGAGTAAATTTCCTTTTACTATCTTTTTTTAGAGTAAACTATTTCTTAAGGTCTTCATGGTTTACCTTCTGGATACTTTTGAGGGTCATCTTTTTTAATTCAACCATAGCTTGTTATATATAGATGGGAACACTAATAATTTCATTTGAAGAAGACCGACCTTAGGGTAGATTATTTAGGTAATATGATGAGTTCACTTATATATTCACTTGTAATTGTTACCAATTCTAGTGAGACTGACTGCTTACTTACTTTTGAGAGATCTCATAGCCGGTTCTGCTGTGGTTTCATTATTAAAGTCAATCTGAGTGTATTTGTATGAATTGCTCTAGTTTGCAGCTTGTATATGAGTAAGATTTCCTTTAGAGACCCTCAAAAAAAGTGGGAAAGATGCGAATTGTTACATGCTTAATTTTCTTTGGAAAATGACCCTTCATAAGTTTTACAAATTTAGCATTGAAATGTTTCCCTCAGAATTCTATATAAGCTAGAGGGGTTGTAAAGTTGTTTGATGTACTAGTCACTGCCTGACCCTCCCGAGAGTATTTTACTGACATAGATTTGACTATCCACTTAAATTGAAAAGTATTTTTCTAGTTTTTGTTTGTTTTTTTTCCACACAGTATTTGTCCTGAACTTTTAGATATTTTCTAAGTGTTAGTGGAAAATTGAATATTGGTTTACATGCACACATAACTAGGCATACCCGAAGGATAAAGTCTATGTAATTATATAGATGACAATACCATAACCAGTAATCAATGAGTGCAAAGCCACTCTGTATTAGACATAAATATTCCTCTGTGTTTGTTTCTTCAGAGGAATATGGCTGTTACTTACTTTTAAACACCTACTTTATATAACTCATAGTCTTTTCTAGGTGACAAGTGTAGGACTTATCTGTAGCATAAAGCTGTGCCACTTGATGTTTAATGTTTTCTTCTCTGTTCTTAGCTATCCTTGTGTGAACTCATTTCATATCAATTAACCTAATAAAGTCACTGTTTTTATCCAGTGCATTATGTCTTCATGTAATAAGGGACTATTGATTCTTTTTCCTAGTCTAATGAAACAATACAGATGAGAAAATATTGTCCCTGTTTTACTTAAAATTGTTAGAGAGATTTCAGTAAGTAGCTGTTCAAAAGCACTAGGCGAGTAATGAAAACCTACTTTATGATGAAAAAAAGAACTCTTTTCCAGAAGGACAGTGTACATAAAGTATTTATTATAAACTGGTTTTTTTATTATCAAAGCCAAAAATCCCTTCTAGCACGTATTCTTTGCCTAACAGATTACGGTATGCAGATACTAGTAAAGGTATCTGTGTCAGTGAAGTGTAATAGGATTTTGTAGAAGAAGTAAATTTTGATTTAAGAACTCAACAATATTATGTGTATTTATAAACTCAAGCAAGTACTGAAAGCAAGAATTTGCTTTCTTCTTTATGTTATGTATTTAATGTAATGAGAGAAAATTTCCCTTTGTTTCAATCTAATATTGGGCAAGGATGAGAAGTTCTAATCTATCTAACCTACGTTTGCACTTTATGAATACAATAATCTTTTATTACTGTAGCATAGCACTGTGTTCATCAAAAACTTTATAGTAGGAATTTGACAGATGATAGGTCCTCTTATAGATAAAGTTGCTGAGGAAGACTGAGATTGTAATTAGCTGTATAGCTAATTGTGAGCAGAGGTGATTGTGACTTACCTCTGGTGAATCCATACCTAATATAGTAATGCTCATGTACTCCTGGCACATTTTTTTATTATCAGTAATTGAATTACATTCCTTATCTTGGGACAACTTGTTAAGTCTTTTAGTGTATTTTCAGTATGCTGTTTCTTCTAAGCCTGTTAGACTCACACCTGTGTTTCAACATCTCAGCAAGTAAGCAAGTTCTCCAAAGATTGTGTCTGGAACATTAATAACTTATTCAAAAACACTGTCAGAAAGTCTAGCCTAACAATTCAGAATAATATTTAAAACAATCTTGTCTAAATTTGTTTACTTCCGTAGTAGAAGCAAAATCATGGGACTTGCAGTTGGATTTAATCAAAGTAATTTCTATGAAATACAAAAACATACAAAAATCCATTGTATCCACTGTATCTTAAAGAATCTGAATGTGTGTGTAAATCATCAAAGCACTATGTGTCTTTGTGTGAGAAATAACTTAGTCCCTGAAGAAATGACAGCATATCTGACTTTCCATAACTGGAAATACTGATTGACAGTGCAACAGTTACAATAAAACCTAGGTTTAACTCTGCAAGACCAGTCCAGTGAAAGATATGTGTTTGTTTTTTTTATAGACCACCTTTGTCAGGAAAATCCGAAGGCTATCTTATGTACTGTTTCTGCACAGAACTTTATAGCATACATAGTATTTTAGTTCATTACATAATCTGTGGCCTTCCGAGAATAGTAGTTCGTCATTAAACTCAAGCTTTTCTAGAGCTGTAAAAAGTTTTTATCAGAAGCATCTGGTGATCCATGTTACATTTATGTATGAATAATGTTCCCAGCAAAATGAGTGTTCTGTGAACTCTTAGGCACAATTTTAAAAGCTCCAGGACATCTGTGATAATACAAGCAATATTTTCTGATCTGGTCACAAAGAGCAGGAGAGAAGAATTTCAGTCACGAACTACTAGAAGCTGCATTATAATTTGCTGCATTAAGACTGAAGTAGGAATAACATTCTGGTTGTGTTTTGTACATCTAGGCACAATTTTTACTTGAACAGTGAATGTACAGGGCTGAACAAATGACCCCTTCTCTTGAATTGAGCAAATATTTAAATATGGCTATTTAAACCAGCTGCATTGGGAAGTGTTGTGTGTAATAAGTGCAGGGCAGATATAAAACAGTACCTATGTTGAGATACAATTTAAACTGAGAATTAGGCTTTAAGAACTATCGTCATGCTCCTCTTGTAATATATTGCACTGGTTTATGTCGATTTCTGGGTGTTGTGGGTGTGTCATATTTTTCCCACATAAAAATAACTGAAAGAGGTGTCTGTTCAAGACCTTAAAGATATCAACCCGTAACCAGAATTGTCACTGTGTTTCAGCTGTTTTGTTCCTCTGGTGATGCACAGCAGATAGAAAATGTGCTTAATTGACTAGTACTGTTTTGCAATACCAGAATGATGCTGTGTTCTGCCATACGTTAATACATACTGGGAGGTTTTCTTTCCTGGTTTTGAATCTTCTCCTTTATTTGCTTTATATGATTGCAAATCCAGATAGGATACTAGTCACAGTATCACAGTAATGATGAGGCTGGAAAACACCTTAAAGATCATCCAGTCCAACCTAAATCCAAATAATAAACCAAGCAAACCTAAGATCTAGATCATGCCACTCAGCACTTCATCCAGACTAACCTTGAACACCTCCAGGGACAGTGACTCGACCACCTCCATGGGCAGCCCGTTCCAAAATCGGATCACTCTTTCAGTGAATCAGTGGAAAACCTTTAAACCTTTTCATAATGTTAAGTTTAAACCTCCCTCGATGGAGCTTAAGACTATGACTCCTTGTCCTGTCTCCAGTGTCCAGGGAGAAAAGACTGACCCCTGCCTGACTACAACCACCTTTTAGCTAGTTATAGACAGTGATAAGGTCACCCCTGAGCCTCCTCACTGGACTATGGACTAATTGTATTTCTGGATTAACTTTGCCCATTATTTAAATTTTCTCTTTATTTCAGAGGCATTTCACCTAGCAATACACATGATTTTTAGTTAAAGTTACTTTGCTTTTTGCTCTGAATGCCATATGGGTAAGCCTTTGAGACTGATGTTGAAACATTATTTGTAGCTTTGTTAAGCAGCAAGAAAGAGAAAGAAGTTTCACAATTGGTCTCTGTCTAGCCCAAGCTGTTGAAATTGACTTTGCTTCAGGCTGAGAGTTAGAAGGAAGCTAACGCATTATAGGCAATGGATCTATAAAACATTGTATTGATATACAACAGGGGACATTTTTCCTCCCCCTGTTTTGCATTCACCTTTAAACCTTTGAGTCTGATTCTTCTTCAGCATATACAAATGTAACCAGTAATTGCTCCATTGGTTCAGAGCCATTCATTAGTATTTATGACTTATCAAGTAGGATAGCTAACTGGTGTCTTTGCCCTCTTTACATTTTGCAAGAAAAGTGCATGAAATCCTCTTGAAATTGTGCGAATCAGTGGAGAATTCTGTTAGCAGAATGTATTTGTTAGTTTACAGTGAAACAGGCTGTGAGTCTTCTCTTTCAATAGAATGTTGACATTTATTTTTCTATGAAATATTTATGAATTTGTGACTGCAGGTATTGCTCTTGTGAAATTGCTAAAGATTTTTTTAATACATATTTTAAAAACCAAACAAGGCTATGTTAGTTCTAATAGTTGGAACCTTGTGGCCTTTTATTGTTTTATTATTGGATCTGGTCAAGCATCCTGCCTGAAGTATCTTCAGATATTGTTTATGTGTTAGCAATTATTTTAAGCTTCTACACCTCAAACTGAATACACACTGACACTGAACTCAGGGAAAATGTCTAGGTTTGATTCAAAGATATAGATTGTCTCTGTAGCATTCCCTACTGAGAACTAAACTTAGTTCTTTCTATCACTTGTTTTGTACTCTGTCAGACTTCCACTGTCAAATAAATTCTCTGTAAATCCTTTCATAGAGTGTTGCTGTAGTTGAGAATTCCAATATATTGGGTGGCCTGCAGACAGAACAAGATGTCTAATACTCCCATCCTACTTCAAAACAGTTTAGTTCTCTCTAAACAAGAGATTTTAAGTACTGGATGCCGCATAGTCACTTTATTAAAGACTTTTTGCCCCAACTAGTATATTGTTTGTTATCTCAAGGATCTTGAATGACTCTGCTGCTTAAGGTATAGCTAGTTATAACAGTACCTAAACACAGTTGCAGTCCTCCTTTGTCTGTCTTCTCTCTGGACCACCTACTCCTCAACACATCTCTCTTTGTCTGAGCCTCTTCTCTCCCTTGGTCTCCTTTACTCATACAAATGGTAAATAGCTAACTGAGAAAGGTAAATAAATATCCCAAGAGAGAGAAGAAGAAGGTATAGGAGAGAAAAGGTTTACTCAATGTAAAAGGCAGCTATTTGATCTTTATTATGCTTACAACTTTGTCTGCAATGTACAAAGACCTTTAAAAAAATATGTTGTGTAGAGCATTTAAACCAATGGTGTGAATCTTGGAATAGATGCTTTCTGAATAGATGCTTCCTTAAACTCCTGCAGTGTTCTTTATCCCTTTTTGAGATAATAGAAAACTTTTCCAGAATTCAGGGAGATAGGATTTTCCCACAAACCTTTTGGCATATAGTGCCTGTTTGTTCAAGCTGTTGAAGAAGGCTGTAACAGTTTCATAGAATCATAGAATGGTTTTAGGTTGGAAAGGACCTCAGAGATCATCTAGTTCCCCCCTGCCATAGGCAGTGACACCTCTCACCAGACCAGGGAGCTCAAAGCCTCATCCAACCTGGCCTTGAACGCTTCCAGGGATGAAGCGGCCACAGCCTCCCTGGATAACCTGTTCCAGGGCCTCAGCACCCTACAGGAAAAAAATTCTTACTCGGATCTCATTTCCATCTCCCCTTTTTTAGCATGTAACCATCTCCCTTGTCCTCTGACTGCAGTCCTTCATAAAAAGTCACTCACTGGCTTTTCTGTAGCCTTTTCATGTGCTGGAAGGCTTCTGTCAAATTATAGAATTTTATCAGACCAGCACAGACATTTTTGGAGGACTCCTTTGCCAGAGTGACCTGACAATCTCAATCCAGGTTCTGATGTTTTAGAATAATTGCAAATTGCATGTTCAGTAGAACTGCACTTAAATCAGTGAGCAGGGATTATTAACCTGATGACAGAACTGCAGTTTGAGACAGAATAAACAAAGCAACGATTAGCATTCTGCTGAGGTTTTAGCCTCCAGTTATAAACACAGAATTCACAGGTTTGAATGGGATAAATAAGGTTTGTGAATATAAATTCCACAGATAATCTCAAGACCTTCTTGCATAATTATGCCTATTTCCATAATCATTCCAAGCTTTGTGTTTCATCCATATTTGCATTTTTGAAGCATGCAGGGTTTTAAAGGAAGCATGGGAACCCTCTTATTCAATTAGCTAAAATCCATCCTTAAGAGAAACCTTACTGCCATTACTTTGTAAACCCTGGAATTACTAGAATATTTGCTGTAAAGGGCCCTCCTCACTTTAAGAACCTGTCATCAGAACAATGTATTTTCCATTACAATGGCAAGTACATTCAAAACACAAATCCCAGTTGAGAGTCTGAGCTGTTTGAAGGGTTTTAGTGTCAGGCACTCATTTCTAGGAGGCTGGATTAAGAATCAGAAAAAGACATTTTTTTACAAGAGCACTATAGCTGGTACATTAGTGTGCATCTGCATGTCAGGAATACAAAGTGTATTGAAAGCCTAAGCTTTTACATTAAATATGACAACTACATAGATTTCTTCTTAAACTGAGACACTGGTGTTTACTACTTTCAAAAGGCATTTTTCAGAACAAATCCCACTGGATTAATTTTTCTCTTCAAATAAAAAATGATATATCAAAAGTACATTATCCTACAGAGAAAAGAAATAATGCTGCCCTTAGCTATTTTTTTCAAGTCTGTATTTTTGGATGGTGCTTTTTTCAGGACTTGCCTGCCCTCTCACTTGTATGCTTGTGATTCAAGACCATCTCAGAAATCATTAAACTTTTAAATATTTAGTTCTTAGTGCATAGAACTCTAGTCGCTGTACCTTGACTTCTAAGATTTAGTAGTATTTCTGTAGACCTGAGGCATATGTGATCAATGTGTGCTTTTTAAACTGATCTCTTCACAAAGATATTAAGATGTGTAGTTTTATGTAACTAGACAAAAATAGTTGCCTAGTTTGTCTTTGCCAATAAATATTCAGAGGTTACAGTAAAAATAAGGTGATAAATATGGATCTTGATTCAGCATTAGCTGAACTTGTGATATTGTCCCAAAGCAACGTGGATTATCATTGTTACTTTTTAGCTAATTAACAAATCCATATTGAAGAACTGGCTTGTGAGTATTCAGAGCTTTGAGTCTTTGTGATCTATAGCAATAAACCACATACAGGCTTTTGCTACCAGTGGCCAAGTAGCCACGTGATTGAATTTACCCTACAATAACTTTCAGTTTGAACAATTTCAAGGTTATTTTTTAGGCCTAAACCCCACCCACAAAACACTTCTATACAAACTCTTCCCTTTGTGTAGCACAGTTGCGTGTGTTTGTAAATTATGCTCAAATGCAAATGGACATTTATGTTGAGAGGTACAAAATCTTTTTGCCTCAGGATATCAATAAGATTTATTTAATACTTAATATTTGGTAGATATTTTAATACATGTGATTCAATGACACCAGATTTTATGATATACTTTCTATTAATACATTAGGAAAAACCATGATTGAAAGGGTTGTCATGCTGTGGCACAGGAGTTGTTGAGTTGACAACCCTGGACTTGTTTGAAAGTTGTATAGATACGATTCTTAGGGACAGGGTTTATTGATGAGCTTGCTGTGGTTAGGTTAATGGCTGGACTCAATTATTTTAATGGTCTTTTCCAACATAAAAAAGTCTATGATTAAATCTTGACTACCATCAGTTTGACTTTTGGGCAAGAGCTGGAAAAATATGCATTTATTGTTCAATTTTTTCATTTCTAGCTTTACAGGCACTAGAGGTCAAGGATAAAGCAAATGCTGATTAAATTATCCTTCATCTAATGACTTGCTTTTGGATGTTGATGAAAAATATAATAGTTTGTGTGAGCTACCTTTAAACCTATACTGATGAGAAAATTAACACTTCATAATAATGTAAGTGTTGAATAAATTGTAATTAACCAAGAGAAAGCTTTATGTGATTACCCCATTATCTTAAGAAGTTTATGAGGAAATCCTAGTAGTCAAGTAATATTTCAGAGGAATGAATATTTCCAGTATAATTTGCTTAAAAAATTATCCAGTGCCAGGAGAATATGATGCCTAAATGCAAATTGAACTGGTCAGTTACTATGATGCAAATGTACTTCCCTCATTCTTGCCTCAGGAAACACAAACCAGACACCCCTTACTTAACAAAGTACTAAACTACTCTTCAATCTCACAGAATGTTTATAAAATGCACAAAAAAAGCAGAGATATTTTAAATGCCTGGTTAATTGGCTTAGCAAAATTTTGGCCGTGTTTCCTTCCTTACAGAAAACACGTAGGCTCTTCAATCAGTACTTCTAGTTTTCTTTGCTAACCTTCAGCAGTAAGGAGGTCAAAACACCAAATCCCCCATTTTGCTTCCTTTTCTGTTCTTGTCAGACATAAGTCTTAGCTAGGAAACTTTAAAGTGTATGAACAAAAATGTTTGTAATTTCCTGTCAGCACCTAAATCACAGAAAACATTTCTGTGTTTTCATGTTGTTTTCACTCATCCCTGGGAAATCTGCTTCAACCTTCTGCTCAATCCAGGATCAACACTGAGTTCAGATTTGGTGTGTATGGGTGTGGTTTTTAGGAAACTACCAAAAATGTCCCCTGTGTTTTTTGTTTTATCTTTGGATGGTAAGATCAAAAAATCAGACAAAGGTATGCTTTTAATTGGACCTTTCAGATATTAGTTTGTTGTAGTCACACCCTTATTAGCCCAAATATTAAAATTCTGTTTAGAGCATGCTTAAGATCTTGGCTCTTAAAAATCCTTTCATATTTTTACATTCCTCTACATTCTCCTTTTAACCCACTATCCATAATTTTCTAATCAACTTTAATTATTGTTAAATTCTTCTGCAAGAAGCTGATCCTTAGCTGAATGTTTTGTAACATCATTATGCAGAGGGCAACTGACTATTTTTCCATCTGTCTTTGTTTTCAAAAGTAGATGCAGTATTTGTGTCCTAGAAACATAAAATGATATTACTGAAGCAGCAGCAGATAAACAGAAGAATTACGAAGATGCTTTCCTTCTCAAGATCAGAGTTGGGAAAACTAAAGGTAACAGTTCTTGGTTTTATGAAAGACAGGTTTTGATCTTGAGGCACATGTATTGCACAGCTGTCTTAGGAAGAATAAAAAAAATATGAAAAATTACTTTTGCTTTAGAACAAAGAACTTTCTGTTGCTTTTCAGATTGGAAAGTTCACAACAACAAATGCAGTAGCAGTTAAAAAAATTAACACAAGCTCTAAATGGCTATTAGGTTTGGACTTGGAGGTATAAATCGCTAAAGGATTTGAAGCATTTATAAAGTCAAATGCTTTTAGAACAAGCATGCAATCTACAAACTTTTCAAGAAGATGGAGAACTACTGTAAAAGAAGGAAAACAGTATGGAAAGCAGTAGAAATAATATAAGCCTAACTAATCTGAAAAAAGTACTTCACAGTGCTAACTTTGTATTGGTGTTATTTAATAACATTTCACTGATAGATTCTACATTTGTGTGGAATATTGGAACAGCTGAGACAATTTTCAATAAGAAATCCCAATACTGCTGATGCTTTTACTGTAATTAAGGACAAATGACCCGTTCTGGTACTCTTGCAGTGCTATGCAGTAGTAGAGGGTAGTTTTCTGGTGTCCTCAAAACTCAGGTTCAAGCCACTGTATGATTAATTCAGACTCTAAGCGATTAATGCTAAGTTTCATTAGAAAGCAAGCTTCATTGGGGGAGGTTTAAACTTGACATTAGGAAAAGGTTTTTAACTGAAAGAGTGATCAGATTTTGGAACTGGCTGCCCACGGAGGTGGTGGAGTCACCATCTCTGGAGGTATTTAAGGTTAGGCTGGATGAAGTGCTGAGGGCATGATCTAGATGTCAGATGTTTAGGTTTACTTGGTTGGTTTTAGGTTGGACTGGATGATCTTTAAGGTTTTTTTCCAGCCTCATCATTACTGTGATACTGTACTATTGGAGGCTTTATCTTTGTTTTTACTTAGTTTTATTTATTGATTTACTTTTTGCGTGGATAGCCAAACACAGAGCTGTATTTGAACGGAGTTAAACTGAGATGGTGGCTGGTCACAAGTGGTACTCCAAAGAGGCTCAGTATTTGGGGCAGTCTTGTTTAGTATCTCAGTTCTATATGGAATTTTGTGGTGTTAGCTACTGTGGACTCAGGTGTTTATTTTTATTTACTTCATTTATTTACTTTATGTTTAGGTTGAACCTCCTATATTTCAGTTTATTCCCATTGTCCTCTGTCTTGTCTCTGGACACCATTGAGAACAGCCTGTCCAAACTTGCCTTTGGGAGTCAATTTATTTGCACCTAAGACTATCGAGCATCGCAAGTCACTTCTGTGTTGAACAGGCTGTGGCTGAGACAATATATATATATTTTTTTTTTACTGTTACAATAATGTCTTCATTTCTAAACAGATGTGTGCTTGTTATCCCCCTTCCTAAATAGGATAAAAGCTGTGTGCTACAAGTATAAAGACTCACAGTTCAGTGTTTGCTGCTTAAATTTCACTCTGCCTTGCCTTATTTAACTGACACAATGTATCTAATTGTAAATAAATGTCAGATTTATCTGCATATATGTGTATATATATCATACCAGGTTATAACTGAAAAAGAAATTAGTTAGATACTATTTTCTTGAGTAAGTTACTTTCAAGAGTAGAAGGAAAATTAGAAGGTTCATGTAACAACACTGACTTTTAAAATCTGTGCCAACTTTTGGTGTTGTAAATGGTTCAAGCCATAAAAACATTGCTTGCTGTAGGGCTGAGTGTATCTCATCTTAGAATGTCTTTTCCTAGCAACCAGTTGTGCTGAATTTAAGAGGAAATTCTCGTGTAAAAGTTTTCTGGAAAACTTATTTCATACATCACTATAAAGTCATGAGAAAATACATACATGAAACCTCCAGTACAATAGAGCTAGAATTTTTAAACATAACCACACTGTAGTTAATAAATAATACAACTGATTCAGAAATCCACAACCAATTTACTTTAAAATTTACTTAGATGGCAAAATAAATGCATGAAAAAATATGTATGTTTATTGCATATATCATTAGAGATATTTTGCTACTCAGTGTCATACAAAATACCCTAGCGTAATGGTTTAGCAAGAGGGTCTAAATCAGTTTTAAGTTGGTGCCTGTAATTGTAGCACAACAACCAGCTCTCACTGAGACTTGAACAAGCAATGAAGCACCTTTGCTAGAAAGACAACAGTTTATGGAACCCATCACCAAGAAGAAAATGAAAAAATCCCCAAATAAGTAAAACAATCAAAAAGGTAAAACAGAAACTGTACCACAATGCTTTACACACACTCTGAGAGAATTTGGAGACAGCTAACACCTTGGGTTTTGGCCTTAGATGAGAGCTCTGGGATAAGAAAGTATCATAGTAATGATGAGGCTGGAAGAGCCTGGCTTTGATATAACCAAAATGCACAACCCTACACTTAGACTTGTTGGAACACATCCAATTAGAGTTTGCGCATCTCTCCAGACTGGCCCTCTGCAGGGCCCTC